>PVIR01003134.1:0-82653 GCA_004026965.1 Petromus typicus
TTTTCTGTTTTGTTATGTTCGTTTTGGGGTTGAGGGTGGGGATTTGTCCTATGACCTAGACTATTGCTAAGCACATACTCTGCCAATAAGCGCCAGCTTCATCCACATTTTCCTTAGTCATTTTTTTGAGTTTGAACTGTGGCCTTGATGCTGTATCGCACATATCATTGCATAGGGGCTAAGTCTCTGTTCTATTCCTCTGGAGATTCTGTACTAAAACAGAGTCCTCAACAATTACCCTGGCTAGGTCAAGGCTACAAATTCTGCCTGCAACTGTGTCTAGCATACAATTGGTCCTGTACTTTTGAGACCCAGTCAGGTATTTAGACATTGTTTAACTGTCTGTATGGATGCAGGTTTGCCTCGTGTGTATGTAACTCCGGGATTGGGCTGAAACCCATGGACCTCTTTTCTAAGTGCCTCTGTTAAGGAAGGAAGGACCTGGTCCGTGGTAGAGTTTTAATCACCAGAGCAAGAAAAAATGAGAAGGGGCCACAGGGCACAGCATACTCGCATCTCCATGGCTGCCTTCCACAGTTCATGCTTTGCTCCCACATCTACCTGCATTTACCTTGAAGAACCTCCAAGGAGTGTATTAGTTCGCCTTAGTTATAATCAGCAGCAGTATGGATTATGACATTACACTGCCACAGCAGGTAGATTTTGAAGACAGACTAGGTCCAGAAACAAATACTGTGTTCCATTGATTGTCCTCTTCAGAAACCTTTTTAAAAAGATTATGTATCAACTGAGAACAGTTCCAGGAATCAAGTATGTCCAGAACCTCTCAAATTCAGCTGATCACATTTACTGATTAACAATTGAGTTAGTATTTAATAACTCAGGAAGTTACTGGGCAGGTTCCTCCTCCCCAGTCTGGAGAGGCTAACGGGTAAAGAACGGGGAGTTTCTAAATCTGACGTAAAGAAACCATGTACAGCCTGACTGACAGTTGTCAGTCAATACCACTACCTCTCTCTGCATCCTGCTTTGTACACAAGTACATCCAGAAAGGAAATAGCCTGCTGAAACATCTACACACCTGTAATGTAGAGAGATCTCCTACCTCCAGCGCGTCTCAACATGTGCATAAGTCTCAGTGCATGTTCTACACATCAGGCCCTCTGTCAGGAGGTTCCGAGTGATAGCTTTTTTCTTGTGATCATGACATACATTAAAGACGCATTTTGAAAAATGATTTATACATCCTGTACCAAGGCCTCTTATAACAGCAGCAGTAGTCACTTGTGAAAGACTGAGTCTGACTCACATTTTGTGTTCTAGTACTTGACAAGCATCACATTTCACTCTCTAACGTATATTTTTTAGATGAGTAGAATAAACTGGTCCAATGCCACACACGTGATAAGAATTAGCATCTACTTTGTGCAGCGGAAAATAGGACTTGTAGTTCCTGAGCCAACATCGATAGCTCCTTCCTACAGATTAAGACAGTGAAAGCCTGGTTCATTTATTCACTTCTCACTCATTTTGTCTGGCACTGAACTACCAGTGGGAGTTCATGGTAGTTTGCTCTATTTCAAAACTGGGAAGTGAGCCCGAGATTTAATTTTAAACTTGGACTTCTTGTAAGGCTTTCCATCGTGAGACTCGATCTACTGAAGAAAAACAATCTTAGCTAATTAGTGCAACAGATTTCACATTTCTAAATGGCTTTTGGTACTACCACTCAAGATTTCCACTCAAGATTTCCACATAAATATAAAAGTATTATTTCTCCGATTATCAAACTACTCGTAGGAATCACCACAAGTCAGCACTTCGTGTCAACTGCTTAACATGTCTCCCACGTTACCAAGCCAGTCATAGAAACTAGACATTCTCTTTAGAATGTATCTCCAAACATTAAATATGACTCAAGGGGCCGGCAAGTTAGCTCAATGGTTCCGGCGCCTGTCTTACAAGTGCAAGGACCTGGGTTTGATCCCCGGTAGCCACATACCATACTGGGTGTGGAGACTCACCCCAGCAGCAACCAGTACCACATACCACAGTGCCAGGCGTGGTGGCTCACGCCTGTAATCCCAGCACTCGGGAGGCAGAGGCAGGAGGATTGCTGTGATGTGAGTTTGAGGCTGAGCTCAGGGCCAGCCTGAACCACAAAGCAAGACTCTGTCTCAAAAAAAAATATGACTCAAGACTTTCAAAAAATTAAATATATCAAACTATCATTGAAAAATGAAACCAGTTTGTTTCTCAGGAGAAAATAATTTTTTAAAAAGCATAGATCTTCCTCTAATTTACAGCATATTCCAGGATAGTGGAGGTGAGTCTGTGCCACACAGGGCTGTTTGTACCATGGAAAGCGCTGAAGGATTCGCCATCTCTGCTCAAGGACCTCACCCTTCAACCTGCTTTTAAAAGTCTCTACACTCACTCTCTAGGTGGAAGTATTTCTCAACCCTGTAGCTTCTACTGCTCTCTAAAAAACTACCACTCACAGACTTCTCCTCTGACTTCTAGACCGTTGTATCCAAATGCCTGTTCAACATCTCCACTTGAATTCCTCACACTCAGTGTCTCCAACACATAGATGCATGAGCCAAAAAACAAAACAGCCTAACAAACGGAAACCACCTCAGTGATAGAGGAACCTCTCACCTAGAACATCTAGTGATGATCCGAGTCCCGAAGCAGTCAGTTCAGAACATGCGCAGTGACGCCACTCTCCTCAGCCCTGGGCCCCTGACTTCTCCCCATTCTTCCAACTCTGCATCATCACTGTACACTCGGGTCAGCAAGAGCGACCGTGCGAGGATGTGTCCTTGATGTTTCAGGGAAAGTGCATAGGAATTCTAGATAATATGCTTACACTTCACTGGCCACAGCTTAGAGTGTGGGAGGCTGCAAAGTACAGCATTTAATATTCAGCTAAAATGGGAATAATCTTACTAAAGTGAATGTAGTGGACATTAAGAGACAACTATCACACTCCCTAAATCCTGCCCCCACCCTTTACTTCTTCAGTTAAATATCATTATCAATGAGACCTCCCTCTGGGCCTGCTCACGCGGAGATTCCCTTTTGTTAGTCTTTTCCCTTCCACAACTTTTTTTTTTGTTTTTTTTAAGACAGGGTCTCACTTTGAGGCTGAGCTCAGGGCCAGCCTGAACTACAAACTCACATCACAGCAATCTTCCTGCCTCTGCCTCCCGAGTACTGGGGTTACAGGCGTGAGCCACCACGGCCGGCACTGTGGTACTGATTGCTGCTTGGCGTGAGTCTCCACACCCAGCATGGTATATGGTCACCGGGGATTAAACCCGGATCCCTGCACTTGCAAGACAGGCGCCGGAACCACTGAGCTAAATCTCTGGCTCTCCACAACTTTTGAAATGGGTGAAGAGGTGAGATGGGAGAGACAGCCAGATCTTTATAGGGGTCTGGCCTCACCCCAATGAATAGGTGGCCCCTGTGCCACCTCAGCTGCTCCCAGCCTTTGGGAAGCTCTAGGAATAACCTGGGATGTGCTGCTCAGGAGGCATCACCCCCATGCACTATAGAATATAAGGTTCAGGCCCCAGTATTACTAGCCACTCTCAAGTGTCCAGGAGCCACTAACTGAACCTTTTTGGACAGTGCAAGTAGAAAACATTCCATCTTCCCAGAAACTTGCCACTGCTTTAGGAAAGCTAGTCAAAGGAGAAATAATGCCAAGCTTGCTTAGCCTTTCCCATTTGATTTTCTCTTAACCTTGGAATTAGTGTTTTTCTATTTAAATGGAAATATGTGGGATGCCTAGAAAACTACCATGTGGCCTGTTCCATATGCAAATGTTCTCACAGATGATTTTTACCTATGACAGAGAAGGTGGAAGGACTGGTAAATCACAAGCTAAATTCTTAACCTTATTATAAATACACTGTAAATGTAAAAATGCAAAGTATGGAAGTCTTAAATGTGAAAGCAGCTTTTGATTTGTTTAAATAGTTATTTTCTGTGTCATATTATAACCCAGGGACCTTGCTGCAAGAAACTGCCTGGTAGGTGAAAATAATGTTCTGAAAATCAGTGACTTTGGAATGTCTCGTCAAGAGGATGGTGGCGTGTATTCATCTTCTGGCCTAAAGCAGATCCCAATTAAATGGACAGCACCAGAAGCTCTTAATTATGGTAAGGACAGGCTGGTTTTCCTTTTGGTGGGAAAAATGGAGTATATCAGCACAAAACATTCACAAGCAATGTTACAGCACTAGAGCAGGCTCCAAGTGAGAATGATGAGAGGGTGAATGCAAATATCTCAGTGTTTATCCCTTGCATTAGACATGAACATGAACTTAGTTCACTGAAATTATTGATCAGATTTTATTATGTGGGACTGTAAGATGAAAAGGGTAAAGATAAGCACTTTTAAGTGTGACTATAGATTGGAAAGCTTTTTATACAGAAATGATTTTTTTTTACTTTAATAGATACTACATAGAGTGAATGTTGCAGTGGGTCTGTGCTATTACTTTGAATGTCATAACTAATTCAATAACTTCCTCTAATGTTGAACTTCTAAAACATCAAGTCCATCAGTTCCTTAGTTTCTCACTTCAAAACTGAAAAAAGCAGGAATTGGAAATTAAATTTTAAACCATTAGTGTTTTTCCACAAACTCTTTTGCATCCTTACAAGAAATAAATATAGCTTGCATTATCTGTAGTTAGGATGAAATGGACCACAGAAGTGAGTAACCTCAAGAACTGAGAAAAAATAAAAAAGACCACAGTGCTTTAAATGAAATTAGAAATTACACTTTGTTTCCATTAATAAGTGAATAAACCTAGGAGTTGGTAAATGTCTCTATGTTTGGAATAAAAATATCCAAATCATACCTGATGAGCTAAAAGTGAAAAATTAACCCATCATGAAAAATATAAGGAAATTATAGATGCCTTAGTGAAAACTAAAGCTATTTAAAAATGGAGATAAAGTCCCCATAAAACAAAATTAACCATTTTAAAGTGAATAATTTAGTATTAGTCACAGTGTTGGGCAGCTAGTATCCCTATCTTGCTTTAATTTTTCACCATTCAAAAATTACCCAGTTTAATTAATGAGTTTCTCTCATTTGCCCATCAGCCCCTGACAAGAACTAATCCGCCTTTTGTCCCTGTGGACTTACCTCTTCTGGTCAAGTCATATAAACGGCATGGGGGATGTGGATTTTCTCTCTGGCTTCTTTCATCCCCATACTGTTTCCAAGGCTTATTCACATGAGTATTTCAGTCCCTTACTCCCCCTTAAGACTGAACGCTGCTTCGCTGCGTGCTGTACCACAGCCTGTTCATGCTCTCATCCGTTTCACGCGTGCATGGGCAGTTCCCGGTCTGGCCGTCGGGAACAGTGCTGCCTTACGGAGGAAGCTCCCTCCAGTGCTGTACTGTTATACTCAGAGCCGTGGGCTCATCACCAAATGTTTTCCAGATAAAGCTTTTGAATGGAATTGGCATGGAAGCTGGTCAGGGCTGATTGAGATAGTATCCGAATACTAGTGCACCCTTTGTCTCTCTGTGCCAGCAAGAGATACTAGTACATTTCCTATCGACTACAAACCGATCTCTTGATTCTAATTCAGGGAGAGTGGCAGTCCCGCACATTTCCATAATGACTTTTCTGGTAAAGTTATTGTCCTTCTAGGCTCATACAATCAGAATAAAACATGACAAAACATTTTTACATCAAGGGAAGCTGTATTTGGACATGGGAGTTCCTAAAAATTTACCAGTAAAATCCAGCTCTTTTGAATTTGTTACCCAGATTCTCTACCTTCTCTAGTCTTTAGTCTTTAAAATCCTCTTACTGTTTAAGCAGTTGTTACCAAGTAAATTCTATCTCTTGACCTCTATGTTTTAGTACTGAACTTGGCTGAATTTACAAATTAAAGTTTTAACTTCAGATTCCTCTCATAGCCAGACCTAAATGCTTTTTACCAAGTATGATGATTTGTAGTTGATAATGGGGGGATTCTTTAGCAGTCTTTAATACTTTGCAAGATCCAGAATACTTCAGATGACAAGGAGGCAGAGGAGGAAAGAGTTGATAGTATTATGCAACCCAAACAAGAAATTCCTATAGGGGCTGGGGATTTAGTTCAGTGGTTCCAGCCTGTCTTTCAAGTGCAAGGGCCCGGGTTTGATCTCCATAACCACATACAATACTGGAAACTCATGCTCAGCAGCAATCGGTATACCACAGTGCTGGGCATGCTGGCTCATGCCTGTAATCTCAGCACTTGGGAGACAGAAGCAGGAGCATTGCTGTAAGTTCAAGGCTGAGCTACAAAAGCGAGACCCTATCTCAAAAAAAAAAAAAAAAAAAGTAAGCCACATGCTATCCTGAGAAATTGTTTTGATTCTCCTAAAGTACTAAAGATTGGCTGTAAATCTTTGCATTTTTTAAACAAAAATATAAATATCTTACTCCTATTTCTAGTTATACTTTTTTCATGTTTTATATAAGTAACACTTTGTGTTTGGTGGACACATTTAGCCTTATTTCCAAGAATCTTTTCTTCCCAACCAATTCTTTGCTCTTGCTTCCAGCTGTTGGAATACAGCCCAAATTTCCCATGAGGTGTGGTGTTAGGGCAGATGGAGAAAACCTCCCATCCAAGGAACCTCTAAAAAATTTGGCTTTGGGCTATAGAAAAGACAATATTATCCTTGCTTTAAGAAAATCATTATCTTAAAGGGCCTAGAGTCTACCTGTAGGTCTAGGCAGATATTCTTATCATATTCATCTGCCCCTCAAATTTTGTTGTTGTCGTTGTTGGGTTTTTTTTGTTTGTTTGTTTGTTTTTTTAGGTTTTTTGAGACAGGGTCTCGCTTTTGTAGTTCAGGCTGGCCCTGAGCTCAGCCTCCAACTCACATCACAGCAATCCTCCTGCCTGCCAAGTGCTGGGATTACAGGCGTGAGCCACCATGCCCGGCACTGTGGTATGTGGTGCTGAGAGAGTCTCCACACCCAATATTGTATGTGGTTACCGGGGATCAAACCTGGGTCCTTGAGCTTGCAAGACAGGCGCCGGAACCACTGAGCTAAATCTCCAGCCCCCTCAAAGATTTTTTGCCTGTTTATGTGGGTATATTTGCCCCCAGAAATAGCTTTTTAATTCTAAATGGAAGCACACTCAATGTCTGGCGAATGGTAGAAGCAAACTGATGTGCCTTTCTTCATCTCTGCCCAGATATTATCTACAAAATAAGGTATTTGACTCTAGATGATTTAGTTTTTTAAAAAAGAAATTAGTCTTAACTTGTAGCCATGGAATGACTTTCATGAAAGTTATTAAATTATTGGATGCCAAACATGAAAAGCATTGATATACAGTGAAGAAAACTGATCTCTGAAACAGCACAGTGAATGTCGTTAATTACTGTCTGCTAAGAAGGGCGGCTGTTCACACAGCTGGAGCGGTCACCAGCGAATGCGCTCCACACGCTGGGTAGTCCCCATCGCGCAGGCCCACTCTCCTCTCCCTTCTGCTCCCAGAAAAGAAGAGGCCATTCTCTTCTAAAGTAACATGATGTTTTTAGAGGCACAGAGCTAAGGCAAGAAGCTACGAGAAGAATAGGAAATGAAATTTAAGAAAAATTTCCCCCTTGTAGATGAAAAGAGTTATGATGGTCTACGCTGTTACCTCAAAGAAGAACACACACATTGGGAGAATCTTGGAGACTAAGAGGAATGGATCGCACATCATCTCTAAAACACATCTTGTCTTCATTTTTATCTCTGTACTTCTCCTGAAAGCTCCCCAAAGCAATAAATTCTAAGAGTTTAGCTCATAAAGCTCAATAAAACAGGTGCACCAAGATATTCTGACAAAACAAGACATCATGTAATTTGAAGTTGTTTTTATCAGCTAGCTATGTTAATTTCCACTATTCAAAATGCATAAAAAAATGTATTTTCCATAAATGAAACTATCGGGGGAGAAAATGAGACCTTTAAGCATGTAAGAACATCAGTAAACAATGCCAAGTAAAAAAGCTGGAGTTAAACTTTCCTTATTGCTGTAGGTTTGTAATGTTAGTAGCAAGAAAAAGATGCAGGCAGATGACAGAATTGCAGGAATCCACCTTATCGTCTAGAACTTGATGTGTGCAGCGTTTTTTTCTATAACGTCTTCTCTGAATCGTTCACCTCATCTAAGTGCCACAGGGAATTAGGGAGCATGCATGCCGACTGGGGGAGGGTTAAGGGTGACTTCGTAGCTGGCCTGATTAACAAGGAGAATAGAGTCATTAGCTGTTGAGCCAGTCTATACACATGCCAATGTGCCCGACACAGTCAGTCATCTCCTTGTCCCTTGCAGGGAGATACAGCTCCGAGAGTGATGTGTGGAGCTTCGGCATCCTTCTGTGGGAGACCTTCAGCCTCGGGATCTGCCCGTACCCTGGCATGACCAACCAGCAAGCACGAGAGCAGGTGGAAAGAGGTGAGTGTCCTCAGGAGCAGGGACCGGTGCCATCTGGGTCCAGAAGGGGAGCTGAGACTGTGAGCTGTGTGTCTGTGGTGCTTTTGAGTCTGGTAGGTAGTGCCTCTTTTCTCCTGTCAGTGTGCGGCTGTGTGGCCTGGAGGGTGGGCAATCGCTCAGAACTGAGGCTGTCTCTGCCAAGAGCGCCAGCATCAGGCAGGCTCCCAGGGAGAGAGGCCCGAAGCCAAGAACTCTCAGGCTTTTTTAGAAGAGGACAACTTTGGGGAGGCCAGGGTTTTTCTCAGGGAAAGGATGAGCAGATGCAACGGGCTTCACTAATTGCGCTTTTCACAGTTGAACTCATCTTTCTTCAGCCAAGTCCTAGAAGTGCTGTGAGGTATCAAAACCTACTAGACATGGAGAGAGCTAGGCCTTCCTCGTGTCTTCTCTGCCCACAGGGTAGTGTTCCCCGACCACCTCAGCAAGTTTGCTAACTGACAGCCAGGAATTTAGCTCAGTGGTGCCACTGCCTGCCCAAGCTCCAAATCATGAGTCTGATTCCCCAGTACCACAAAAAGAAAATAATTGCTCACTGGGATGTTCAGTCTTCAGGAAGAAAGTTTCAATAATTTAAGAATTTGTAATACTCGTGGGCCAGAGATTTAGCTCAGTGGTTCCGAAGCCTGCCTAGCCAGCACAAGGTTCCAAGTTCGATCCCTGCTAACTACAATGCCAGGCATGAGGACTCGCACCTGTAATCCCAGCACTTGGAGAAGGCAGAGGCAGGAGGATTGCTGTGAGTTCGAGGCCAGCCTGAGCTCCATAGATCTCAGGGCCAGGCTAAACTACAAAGCGAGATCCTGTCTCAAAAGAATTTGTAATATGTGTAAGGAAACCCGGTGTGTTCCCAGATCAGAGATGGGGAACAGCTAGGTCATGATAACACCCTGTATTGTCCACAGCTTCAACAAGAACACTCTTGATGAAATGGCGAGGCCCTAGTGTCCAGGTACCCAAGGGTTGCAGAACTAAGAGTAGCAAGATGCTTTTCTAACGTCTTCCTGTGTCATCTACATCCTGCTTCATCAGACACATGCCATGTGGCGCATAAATGGGCCATTGTCTAACAGCTGCTTGTGAAACAATGCTTCACAGCACTATTAAAAAGACTTTAGAAGCATTAGTTTTTTTTTTTTTTGAGACAAGGTCTCACTTTGTAGTTCAGGCTGGCCCTGAGCTCAGCCTCAAACTCAAATCATAGCAATCGTCCTGCCTCTGCCTCCTGAGTGCTGGAATTACAGGCGTGAGCCACCATGCCAGGCATTGTGGTATGTGGTACCGGTTGCTGCTGGGCGTGAGTCTCCACACCCAGTATGGTATGTGGCTACCGCGGATCGAACCTGGGTCCTTGCGCTTGCAAGACATGTGCTGGAACCACTGAACCAAATCCCCAGCCCCTCTAAAGTCTTCACCTCTGAACCTAAGTTGTAAGGCTTTGCCAATAAATTACAGTTCTAGAAGCAAATACTTACAGAAACCAAAATAATTCATTTGCATATACATATTTTTCTTCAGACTTTCTTACAAAATATTGAACTGAGTAATGGCTCTAATATTCTATATCACTATGGGAAAGAGAATTATGCCTTAAAATCAGTTTCTTTCTTTGTACCCCCAACATAAGACTAGAGCTGATCTGCATTCTCAATTCTCTTGGGTCTTTAGGGTACCGAATGTCAGCCCCTCAGCACTGTCCAGAAGATATCTGTAAAATCATGATGAAGTGTTGGGATTATAAGCCTGAAAATCGCCCTAAATTCAGTGATCTTCTGCGAGAGCTTGACATCATCAAGAGGAAAATCACATAGTCACGGAGAAGGGTGCCACGCTTGCCTTCAGGACTCTGTCCTCTGCAGAACAATGCGATTGTTCTTGTTAACAATGAGCTTATACCGCGTTACCTGCAACCATCTTCTAAGGTTATTTTTTTTTTTTATTAACTGGGGTTTTAAAAAATATGTTCCACTTTAAAATATATCAAAGTCAAATTTATTCAAGAAATAGTTCCATGAAGGGCTTTATGCACAATCCCACCATTTCAGACCACTGTAAATAGGAAAAGCAAGGCTCAGTGTGTGCAGGACAAAAATCTCATCTTTGAATCACATAGGACCACTGACGTTTCTCAGAGTTTCTCTGTCAGGCACAGTTCTCAGGCTGCTGCTTCTGCCACAGACTGCCTCTGTTGGTGCTATAAACTGCTTTGGTAATGTGTATTTGCAGGACACGTTCCAACCACAGTTGGCTTTCTGCTCTGCCAAGGGATCATAACTTTAAATATAGTCTCGTTATAATCTTGTATTGGGAATTACTTGGATCTCCCACAGTCTTTCTTTTTTTGCCAGAAATAAGCGCCTAAGAGCTATGTTGCTCTTCCATTATTAAAGTTGTTTTCCTCCTTGGTCTGAGCATCAGAAAATGATGCATGCAGTGTGCTCCCAGAGCACGTAGTTAGAGTGTAGGCAGCAGCTTCTAAAGAATGCAGTGTGACCAGGAGGCCATGTGGGAGGAAGGGCAGCCTGTATGGTCTTCAGAGTCAAGAACAGAGACATAGAAGACTCGGTCCTTTGGACATATGGAGCTACGCCTTTTCACCTCTCCCCATTCATCCAGGAGGTCTGTAGGAATGTCTCGGGATTTTGTAGTTGGCAACAATGACAAAACATTTTTAGAAACATTACAGTAGCACACTTCTGGTTAAGTATCTTTATCCTAAGAGGAGGTACCTCGGAATGTAATTCCCTTCATTTGTACCAGTTTCTGGAGCTGTCGCACTCCTGATTCTGGTCCAGCCCCACACAACCGAACAAGCCCGGAGCCTATGACATAGATAGTTCAGGAGTCAAGTGAATGGTAATGAGAACAAGACCTAGGAATGGCACCCCCTGTTTGCACTTTTTCCCCCTCATACTGCCGCCTGGAAGTCTGTCAATAGCCCACGGGTACACAAGCACAGTGCTTGACATGTCTTCCGGGGATACAGTGTAACAGAGTTGAGAGGAGGAATGTCAGCGGCATGCCAGGAGCTTACATGGTGATGTGTACACAGTAGCCTCTCAGCAGAAATACACATGCTGCAAATGGTCATGCTCAGAGGTCAATGTGGCCCCAAAACTGGCACATGCTCAGGCCTGTGCCTAGATGAACATCACTTTTAGTGATTTGGTCTGTGATCACTGGACAAGCCTAAGAGACAGAATGTTCTTCCTGCCCTCTGCACTACTTGCTGCCTGTGAATATCATCGTTGAGAACTCGCACCAACGCTTAGGGAGGGTACAGATGGGATATGGAAGAGAAAAATGGCTTGTGTCTGTCATTTCCATCTCTGCAAATCTGGTACACACTGATTAATGCATTCAGATTAAAATGAAAGCATAATAAATTCGTGCTCAAAAGTACATTGCAGCACATCCACGCAGCCTCTTTCTAATCAGCAGGGTTCTCCCTGAGGTCAGATACTGTACAGAAGTGGAAATGTCTTTTGATAGCATGTACCCTAGTAAATCAAAGCACAGACTCATGAATTAAGATGAAGTGCCAGCCTTCCATGAGGATACAAGAGTTCGTCCACTCTCAGTATTTCCAGGTGAATCTGTTTGTCATAGTTGAGCCTCTCACTACGTAGTGGCCTCAGCACTGAGCTCCAGGCACAGGGAAAGGGGGTGAGCTGGGCTCTAATTTTGTGAACAGGACCTGAGGTCTAATCCTCGCGCTCCAGTATAGAGAGTGAGCAAGGCCTTGATATTTCACTCATCCAGGCTCTTAGAATTTGCAATTCACATCATAACTCTGTGCTTAGATTAAAAAAAGCTTTTCAAAACATCATGACATCTGCAGCATTTAAATTTCGTTATGCTCTTTGTCCTAAAGCAAGCAGTGGTACAGTTCAAGATTAATAACTCGTTGGGAGTCTTTCAGGATCATTCTAGTTTCATAGAATATTAAATTTAATATAGGCATATGCATTAAGAAAAGCTTATGCAAGCCATTTTCACTGTTAATTTTGTCATGGTTGAAGCGTAATTTATTCATCCCTTCTGTCACTGATAATTATTGGAATTATGTACTTTAGGAGGCTAATCCATACCCAAAAAGCACACATGTAAATACTAATTTGAATTTGCAAGTTGATTTAGGGAAAGGAGGCTTCAGAACTATACAAAATCCCATGACTTGCTTAGTGAAAAAACAATTACAACAGACCAAATTGCCATTGGTCTGGGTTTAGTAAGTCCAGTCACAAGTCTGTGTTATTAATGGATTATCCGAGAGTTGCATATATCACCACAGTATCGCTCCATACATAATTACTTGAATTTATGGCTGGGACTCAGGCCACTGCACTATCACCTATACTTTTCTACTTTGTAAGAATTACTCTTCATTTTTTCAAGGAAATAACTTTCCTGTCAAATTAGCATCACCATCTTCTTATTCCATGTAATCTAAGCTAACTTCCCAAGATAACATATTCTCTCTGTCCCAGGAAAATAATACCAGGTTTTGTTCACTTTCAGAAACTGAGGCTTCATTTCAGCCCATCCTTCAGCTCCCCAGTGAAAAGTCTCATGCGATTATTTTTCCTTTGTGTCCCAAATTTAGTATGAGAAATAGAGTTCCTCACCAGTACAGTCGCACTGAAAATTTACGAGCAGATCAGTGTAACCCAGAGCCTCGTGGTGGGACACACAAAGCTCAGGATGCACAAGTGTGTGTCTGAGTTGCACATTATGCAGATATCTCAGACACTTCAGAAGTCTGAGTCACCGGATGTTGTAAGGTGTTTCCTGATCCTCTGTTTTATGTGATGCTTTGGGGCCATGTGTCACCGGAAGAGAGATTAATTGGTATCTTCCAAAACAGGCTTGTTCGCCTCAGCGCCTTTTTACACCCACCCCACCTTATCACACTACTGATATTTCACGTGTTCTGGGTCATGAAGAGACTTCCATACTAGGTCTGGACCCTCACGTAAAACAGGACTCTAAACTAAAAACTACAACTAAGAAATGGAAAGAGACATGTTTTCTTTATGTATCAATATCTCAAACGTAATCAAAGATTTTATATGAAAATGAGTTTATGTTTCCATTTTAGGTTAGCCTGGAAGTTTACCATTAAAATAAAGTTATAGCTCTATTACTGATTTGCATATATATATATATATATATATATATATATATATATATATATCAGAATTGTTTTATTAAATAATTTATTTTTCTCTGGTTTAGTTTCCTATCAATTCTGAATATTATTTGGGAGAATCCAGAACTACATATTTATTTTTACAAAGGAAGACACTTATTTAAAAAGTCAAGATTTCTTCTACCAAAATGACCTACTTTGTTGAAGCAGTTATTGGTACAGATTTAAAATCTCATAAAATTCTCATTTAAAAAATAATACTGTAGGGCCAGAGATTTAGCTAAGTGGTTGCAGCACTTGCCTTGCAAGCACAAGGGCCTGAGTTCAATCCCCGTAACCACATACAACAATGCAGGACATGGAAAGTCTCATCCACCAGCAATCAGAACCACACACTACAATGCCTGGTGTGGTGGCTCACCTCTGTAATTCCAGCACTTGGGAGGCAGGAGGATTGCTGTGATGTGAGTTTGAGGCTGAGCTCAGGGCCAGCCTGAACTACAAAAACAAGACCCTGTCTCAAAAAAAAATACTGTAACAGAAGATGTACAAACTGTGTGTCTTAGCTATAATTCAATTTTAAATTAGCACCCTCTGAAACCTCACTGCCTTATACTGACTCAAAGACTAAATTCTGAATTGTTAAACAATATTGTTAAAGTATAGGCATCGAGGACCACTGAGCCACCTAATGAGGACTGAGATTCAACAGTAGAACAATCCTGCTACATTAAATTCTCACTCACTTTGAAGTACACAGGCATAGAGATCATGATAGTAAGACGCTGATGTGAGCTTGTACAATGACAAAACGGGAAAGAACCAGTTCCTGTGAGGAAGACGAGGCAGCCTAGGAGAATGTGGAAAAGTTAAATGGAATGAAGATTGAATAGTGTCACTTTGAAGCCAGAGAAAAACAGTGCCACAAGCCAGATCCTTTCCTACAGCAAGTAAGATCACTGGGGCCAAAGGGAGCGAGGTGTCTCCTACTTGCCAGCATGTGGCCCTTGGCATGAGCAAACCCATAACCTGTCCCTGCACGACAAGTTTACACTCCCAGCTCAGAGAGGTTTCTGCTCTGGGTGATGTGGTCCTCTACTTAGTGGCTTTGGTCAGACATGTTTTTTACATTTGCATTAATTATATTCAGTAGTTCTTAAACTAGTGAACTGATTATTCAAACTTCACTACAAATCTTTGTTTGCAGTCAACACGGGCTAAAGTCGTCTTCTTGAAAAGCCCCACCTCATATTTTTTACCAATATTAACTAAATGGTTCCTCCTATACTTATCCACAGGGGTCCTTATAGTGTTGATCTGTACTGTAAGGAAACAGAATTCAGCAAGGTTATGGGAAAGTAGCAGCTAAGTAGACTTAACTGAAATTACATTTGAGGGAAAGGAATCTTAGAAACATTCTGTAGCCAGTCGGCACGCAGCATGGGAGAGGAGGGCAGAGAAAGACTTCCAGAGGGGGGGCCTGAGAGGAGCTGAGACAAACTCCACCAGTCCGGAAATGCTCAGAGGTTAGCCTTCCAACAAGTGCAGAACATGGGATTTGAGGCACTTCCTGCCGCAGGTTACTCAGTACCACATGCCTCTCAACTCTGCAGAACTTTCCTGAAGGGCACCACACTGGGTAGTGGCTTTTCTTTATGCTCACTGTCATCTGCGAGTAGCTGCTGCAGCATCAGAGTGGCCTTTGCTCTGTCTCTGTGAGGTTGCAGGGATGGGGGTGCAGCACCCCCTTCCTAAGCAGCGGTCACTGAGTAACAGTGTGTGTATATATATATATATATAATGTCTAGGATGGCCAGCACAGCAGGAAAACTGCTGTGGGAATTCTTATTTATTTTATGAATGATCCCTTGTGGTATCAGATTTAGTCACTCTCCTTACCAGCAAACTTGTGAGAGCCCAAAATGAAAATATTTGAGATTCATTCTAAATTCAGATGTTAAGTTTCTAAACTATCTTCCCACATATTATCATTGAGGCCAGCAAGATGCAACTGTTCTGTAAAGTAATACAGTTTTAAATAATAATGACCCTGGCAGCAGAATTTTATGTCTTTCCCTCGGCTTTACTCATTCCCGTGAGGTGCGCAGAACACTGGGAGCTGTTCGCTTGTCTGGTATTTGTTTTACTTCTGGCTAGTATTTCCTTTCCTCATCCTCAGTTTCCTGATCTTTTGCTTTGAATAAATAAAAAAGTCACTATGAGCAGCTTGTATCGAATGACATCCTAAGTAGCCTTCACTGTAGTTTCTTCCTGGTGCTCAGGGCCCTGCCTCCCAGGGACCTCAGAGGCGTCTGTCACCCAGGCTGCTGCTACACTCAGGATGTGATGGCAGAGTGTGCAGAGATCTGGCGTAGCCCTTCCTGCAGCGGTGGCATGAGTAGGCGGCAGGTGTGTTACATGAGTAGCACTATTAGGTACGGCTATAGGACATGGAAGCCTATGAACATGTGTCCAGGGGAAGCAGCCTGTTGTCTTGGCCAATGACACTGATCAGGTGACTTCCTACCCACCCCAAAACACTGAAATTAGTGCTTAAACACTAATTACCTTAATTCCCTGGACATATCCCGTTTTTCCACTTCATTATTTTATGCCAACATTTTATATTATTTCCTTCACACTTTTCCTGATGCCCAAATGTCTCAAAGTATTTTATGTATATAGTGTTAAGTGATTTTTTTTTTAGCTTCAGTAAAGACAGAAGCAAATCTTAAAACAATCCCATCTGCCTTGATAGACCCAAAAAGCATCACTGTATTACATCATCTGTTCTCCTGTACAGTTCTCCCCAAACAGGGCCTTCTACCCAAACAGGGCCTTCCACCCATTTGTTAGAAATGTCTTTAGTACTAGAGTGAGAACATTCTAAATACCACACAAAGCACATTGCGAACTAATAGTCAGAAGCCAGATTTCAAACTATAACCATCAAAGCAGACAACAGAAACACCACTTTCCCCTTTGTATCAGTTAAAATGCAGAAACTGTAACCACTTCAGCAATTCGCCCAGTCCTAGGACATCAGATTTTATTTTGGAAGCATACGTCAGATACCAGTGGGCTGCATCAGACAGGATGGATAGAAGATGGCCGGTCATAAGAAGTCCCCACCTCACATTAGAGCCAACTACAAAATCCACCTATAAAAAAAGAAATTGTGTAATTTCAAGCCCAATAGTATTTTCTTCCTGTAGCTCTCGTCAGATACGACAAGCTTGAGGTTGTGAGTTGCCTGGACAGTCTTTATACAGCAAGAAAAAAAAATTACCCTCCCTGATTGAGACCCAGATGTCTAAGTACCCTAGATTGAAAATCTTAGGCTCGGAATGAATTAAGAATCTAGGAATTTTCTGTTTACAAATTACTTAACTTGTGTAGAAATAACGTGGCTGCCTGCTCTTAATGCCAGACTGGTGGACAAAAATCACGGAGGGCAAAGTGCCCACAGCCGTGGCTGATGTGACTTGAACCCCGAGTACAGCGGTTTCTGTGTGTAGACTGTCGTAGGCTGTGGAGGCCCCTTGCTGCCAGGCAGGGTTGCTCTCCTTCAGTTCTAGTCAGAAGACTGATTCCACCAAACAGTGAATCTGTCCCAATTCCTCCTTTGATTCTAGGCCTTTTCTATCTGCAGTACACAGAAGATACACATTCAAAGAAATTCACTAGTTCTGTCTTTAGTTTCAAAGAGATCGATTCCTTAAGATTCACCTCATTTCCTATAAGACTATTTTATAATTATAAATTCTAAATTCAGTTCTAGATACAGATTCTGAGCATCAAATCAAAATCAAAGGTAATAGGGCTAGGGATTTAGCTCAGTGGTTCTAGCGCCTGTCTTGCAAGCACAAGGACCTAGGTTCGATCCCCAGTGACCACATACAATACTGGGCGTGGAGACTCACCCCAGCAGCAACCAGTACCACAAACCACAGTGCCGGGCGTGGTGGCTCACGCCTGTAATCCCAGCACTCAGGAGGCAGAGGCAGGAGGACTGCTGTGATGTGAGTTTGAGGCCGAGCTCAGGGCCAGCCTGAACTACAAAGCAAGACCCTGTTTAAAAAAAAAAAAAAAAAAAAAATCAAAGATAAAAGGAGATTTGATTCTCATGGCTACAGTGGCGGGGGTGTGTGTGTGTGTAACTCCTGTTACTCTGTTACCCCGTGTTCACTTGAATTTTTCACTTCATTAAACAACATGTCAGTTCTCCAATTTCACCCTGTTGAAGTGGACTAATGACCAAGAACATAGCGCCAATGGGCCATTTCTACTCATAAACCATTTAGATTTTTCATAAGAAATGGGTTATTTAGTAAGAGAGCTACAGGTTTTATGTTTATGTCTAAATGTATTAATTCCGATAGCCTGACTGAGCGCCTCAACAGAGGGAGGGTTGACGGTGCACATTCTGCTGACTCTACGTTACCATTTGTGTCTCTTAGCATAGTCTGGCTGCTGCTACAGGCCCTCAAAGATTGGAAATCTCTCAAGTTATTTCCTTAGCATGATAAGGTTAAGAAAAGCAAAGCCAGATAAATGTAAGAGAAGAAAATCAAGTCAAAAGTTCCATACACGGCTGTGACTTGTTTAGGAACCTAAGCACATTGAAAAAAAAGACAAATGTGCCCAAACCACGTGACCGTGGGAAGCTCACAAGCCTATAGCACCACCGTTTTCCTGGTGCAGCCACCTGTTTCCAGGTCTGTGCCATTGGCAAGCAGCTTTGAGCAAAACACCCTTGGCTGACGAGGTTTTCTTCTCGAGCCAATGTGTGGTCATTAATGTCATGTTAAAGCACCTTTAGCCTTTGTTATTTTAAAATAATATATTTGTTAAGTAGATAAAAGAAACACTGGAAAATTAGGTGCTTCTCCTGGAAAGTTCAAGTGTAAAACATACAGACATGATCTGGGTTTATCTGGCTTTGTACACAAGTCTGAAAATAAATGAGGGCTAAATATATAAACCAGTTAGCTATCTGTCTTATCAATTTTTAACTGAGACCTGTATTTAACATTTATTTATTAGTTTTTATACTCAGAAGAAATACACTTTGAATTTTGGCTAACATTATAGGATTTTTAATTGCTGTCTCCATTTTTAAAACGTGATTTCATCATTTTTGTAAACTGAAGCCACCTTTGAGTAACCTTTTTCTTTTCCAATAGACCAATTACCATTCATGAATCTGCAGAGCCTCTTTTTTCTGTAATTCTTATAATAAATGTAAAATATTTGTAGCAAATTGTGCCGTCTCTTGTTGAATCTTTCCATTGTGTTTGTATTCCTTTTGCTTTTCTGTATAAATACACTCTAAGCTTAGAAAAAAAAGAGTGAGATTTCCATGGTAACCAGCCTCCTAGGGATGTAACAGTGCATAGAAATTATTAGCTTTCGGTTTCTCTGTAATTAAGCTCAAGAATTCGGATGAAAATGGGTGTGTGTTACTTACAGTCCAATCACTGCTTTATTTAGAAATTAAAACCGAAACATAGTTCAAGTCCCAGTTCCCAGTTTGGCTTGCCAAGTTTTTTATGTTTGTGTTTGGGGAATTTTGTTTTGTTTTTCCTAACAGAATCTGTGTAGATATAACACAGTGAGTTGAGGGAGAAAGGGGCCTGCGAGGGATGTGTGGAGGTGAGCGGAGTCTGCTGCTGCAAAGGGTTCGGCCCAACAGTCTCGGTCATAGCCAGGATGTGCGACTTCCCCGCGCCCTTCACAAACCGCACTCTGCTGCTCACACGGGCTTTGCCCTTTCATGTGCTTTCCCTGCACGAAACCAAACCTTCTCAGCCCCGATCTTGGCTTGGAGGAGCCCGCGCTCGTGGTTCTCCAAGACACACGTGTTCACCGACAAGCCTGTGGCAGCTCACGGCCTCTGGACGGGAGGAAGGATCTTAGAGGCTCCTCTTTAAGCTGCTTGCTTCTGCCACACCCTGACCAGAGCCGCGTGTTTCTGGGCTCCTGGTGAGTCCTGTCTCCCCATCGGCCTGGACTGTCCGAGGCTCCATTCTTTACAGCAGACTTCATTACTGCCCAGAATCCTTGACGACCTGTGCTTGCGCTGAACTAAGGTTAATTAGGGCCAGGCGCCTCCATCACCAAGGACGTTAACTGTCTGACAGGGACCCCATTCCCTACAATGAACAGCACCCTTGAATTTCCCTGGAACAGCTGCGGTACTTAGAGTCCTGCACTTCACTGTCATCCCCTCTAGCCAGGCTTTCTCCAGGCCTATGGTGGTGATATTGCTGTAGAAAACAGAGGCAGGGATTAGTTTCTATGAAAAGCATCAGTACTCATTCTGTAATTGCCAACTGAGTCTAATGAAGTACTTCTCACACTCCCCAAATCTGATACATCTGCACTGGCCAGCACACCTGGACCAAACCCTTGCTATTATACCCAGGTTCCAAAGACATCTGGTGTGGAAGCAGGTACTGAAAAGATAAGAAACTCAGTCCTCATCTCTGGCTGAAACCCACTAATTTGTAAACTGAAGCCATGTCATTGAATAGGTCACAGTTTCCTAACCTAGCAATAAATGGGCTGTGGGGAGGGGTACCTTCCCATCCCCCTTCTTAAAAGCATCCTTTCTATAGAGGGATTTCCACTTAAATGCTGATGGAAAAGTAATTCCAACTCCCCCACCCCACCATTATAGCAGCTGAGGAATCCATCTTTTTTTTTTTTTTTTTTTTTTTTGAGACAGGTTCTCGCTTTGTGGTTCAGGCTGGCCCTGAGCTCAGCCTCAAACTCACATCACAGCAATCCTCCTGCCTCTGCCTCCCAAGTGCTGGGATGACAGGCGTGAGCCACCACGCCCGGCACTGTGGCATGTGGTACTGGTTGCTGCTGGGCGTGAGTCTCCACGCCCAGTATGGGATGTGGTCACCGGGGATCAAACCTAGGTCTTTGCAGTTGCAAGACAGACACCAGAACCACTGAGCTAACTCCCCAGCCCTCCATCATTTTTTTTTTTTTTTTCACTTATCCAGCTGGACCCTTTCTCCCAGGCTCAAGTCTTCAAGGACAGAAGGATGACAGAGGCCGTTCCTTGTAAGCCTGCTCTCTGGAGAACCTGGGTTTCCTTTTACTCTCAAGCCTTGTTTAGTCTTCCATTAACTTTAGGAATCTCCCCACCTGGCCTTCTAGATAGCTCCCCTTTGTCTGTGTCATCCCCAGCCTATTTCTGTTTCCTACACCTAACTATGATGTCTAAGGACTTTTCTAGTTTTGAGATCTCGTGATTGTCCATCTTAGGTCACTTTGGAATGCTGCAGACACCAGCGCTATGCAGAGTGGGTTCTGTTCCTTCCTTTAGTACAGTGCTGTATTAACATTTTTTTCTTTACTGTGATAGAGGAGCGGAGATAATCAAAGTTTTATTTTGGTTCAAGTTTTAAAAGCTTCAGAGCATGTTCACTTGGTCCTACTGCCCTGGCTGTGGGAGCGCAGTACATCACAGCGGCCAGACCCCTCATATCCCCTTCAGAGCCATGGCCCGGTGGCTTCTTCCAGTCGGCCCTGTCTTCTACAAGTTCCGTGACCTCACAACAGCACCAGCATGAGGACCAAGCCCTCAACATGGGCCTTTGAGGAACATTTAAGATCTATACTACAGCAAGTAGGCTGTCAAAATTCAAGAGCAATGAAGAGGAGGCAGGCTCCCCGAAGGTTCTGCCATCTCACCTGCGGCTGCTGATCCGCACTCGGCCTTTTAATATTTCCCCAGCCCAGGGCTTGGGTTATTCAAAATTATGTTTCTTTTGCAGTCTCTCCAAGGTGATCCATGGCACTATATGATAGTTATGTGATAAGGTCAATGGGCTAGACATTATGACAGGCTAATTGATCTAGCATAGCAATATAAATGCCACAATTAATAGAAAAATAAATGTCACGGAAGCTCAGGTATTGACAGACTTAGAAGCTACTCTCCCCTCGCCTCCTCCCAGTTTTCCATAGTGCTTAGTTTTCCTCTTTCCTGAAACAAAACAAAACAAAAACCCACCAACTATTTCCTTCTAGGCCTGAGTGCAAGCCAATAAATAATTCAAGCCTTTTGGATCTTCATCCCAAGCTGATTTTCTAAGCAGCCCTTGGAAGCCCTTCCCTCTGCCTACCATTCTCCTCCTGTTTCTGGCAATTGTCGAGCAGTCATGTCACACTGTTGGGGCACAATGAGACCCTGAGGGACCACCCTTAGAACACATTTGTCTTGTGCAAGAGAGCAAGGCTGGAGGGGCCTTGCTCACTGAGGCCCTGCTCAGGCTCATGGTTGTCAGACTGTCACTGCCAGCCCTAAGCCCAGAGACCAGGTTTCTCACAGCTCTATGCTCCCCAAGGAAGACCAAACATGATACAGCATCTTATATCTTCTTATAGTGTGACTGTTCCTTTCATTTCAGCCAAGCAGGGGAGTCCCTGCCAGGTTAACCCTTAAGTTCTTTTCTTTTATTGTAATCAAACTAAGTCCAGCCATTTGTATCTCTGATGCATGTAGAGGCTGAGAAAAGGAGTGACAAGCATATTTATATCACCGCTCCTTCCTTGTTTACTGATCTCATTCTTCTTTCTCCCTCATGTACACCCTGTCTTATAGAAATAGCCATGTTCTATACGTAACCCATGGTTACTAACCTAGAGTAGACATTCTATGCATATAATTATTTGTCTTTTTAAAAGGTATTCTTCAGGTGATATTTTAGGAGCACCTAGGCTCACTTATAAGATTAAGTACAATGGCTCAGATCTAAAATGTCACCCCAGTTGCATGTACTGGGGGCAGAAGGGCCCTGGGTCTTGAGGGTACTACACTCAGTGGGAGTTTGAGCCAAAGGTGCTGTTAGGAGGGGACTGAGTTGGCCTGTGTGGGTCACATGCCTTGGGAGGGTCTCTTCCCCCCCCTTTATCGTCCCTCACCTCCTTCCTCTCCCCTACACCTTCCCTCCTCCTTCCCACCCCTTCTTTCTCCTCTTCCTCTCGCTCCACTTCCTGGCTGCCATGGTTTGAGCACATTTTCTCCACGAGGATTTCCCACTCTGCTGCTTCTGCCTTGACACCAACTAACCATGGACGAACTTTCTCAAACCGTGTGGCAAATAAACCTCTCAAGAAAAGCTCCAAAGATGATGCGCTATGTGCATGTGCCACCTCCCCATGATAAATGCCATCCTTCTGTGCCACAGACATGTGCAAGTAATAAATGCAAACTTTTAAGAAACAAGTTTTAGGTATTATGCCTTTTCTCTTAGTGATAGGAAACTTACTTTAAGCATAAAGGAAAAAACAAAAATTGGAAATAAAATCCAATTATAGAGGGCAGGAGGAAGAAAGGAAATAAAATACTTGAAATTTGTTCATTACTACAACTAGGCAACAAATTTCTCTCAATTTCCTATAACCAAACTAAAAAACACTGAAGACTAAAAACTCAACAGCTAAGCATTCAACTTATTTGGCTAGAAAGTAATGTGATTCGGGGGGTGAGGGGGAACAGCCAGGAAAATGGCAGATGGAAAGTGGGAAAAAAGAAGCCTGCAAAGTCGCAGGAGCCTCAAAAGACCTGGAGGAGCAGCAGAGAAACCTGTGAAGAAGATGAAGACTGTTTCTTCCAGTGAGAGAGAGGGAAGTTCCAGTCGCAGCACTGGGAAGGCATTGGCTGAGGAACTACAGGCCCCTCAAGAAGACCTACAGTCTCCAAATTTGGATTGGCCCAGTAGCCAGATGATAAAGCATCAGTAATATCTGAACTTGGATCAAGAAAGAAACTTCTCCAACTTTTGCTACCAAAGTCCTTTCAAATAGCAGCAGCTTTTATAAAAGATGAAGACAGTGAACCAGAGGGAATAAATGCCTCCAGAATTGAAGACGAGGGTGAAGAGTATTGGGTTTTCCCACAACCAGAGACTATGGAAAGGAAATATCATCTCATCTTGGAAATGTTCATGACTGAGGAAATTAAATGTTATCTTTTGAATTGACTTGAGGGGGAGGCGTGTAAAGTTGAAAGGAATAGCTGCCTTTTTTAAAAGAATGGTATAAGAATATCTTAGGATCCACTTTTTTCTTTTTCATTTTTTAAAAATTGAGTTGTCTACTATTAATACATGAGCATTTCAAATTAAAGGTAATTTGTGTTTTATATATGGATTTCAAGACATTTGCTCATTTTGTAGTTTCATGTGATTAGTTTCCAAAGCTTAAAGATAATAAATCAGAAATCGTACCTCTTAAGAACTGTGTATTTTTTAGACACAACTTTTAAGCACATTTTAAAAAGCAGCAAAAAGTTACTGTTCGAAACTTGGAACAGTTACTCCTGAATTAATTCCCTCCATACTCAACTCTCTGCCTCCCAGAGAGAGCCTTATAGAGATAGGGAGAGTATTGTGTTGAAAGGAACGTGCACTAGACTACTGACTTGAAAGTAAATCCATATTAAAATTAAAATAGAGCTTTTTCCCCCTTAACTGGCATTTGTTTTGCCTCAACAAAGAAAACCAGTATTTTAAATGTGCTGTTCTTGGTTTTTGTTAGCTAATTCCTGTGAGCATTTCCATCAGAACTTGAGGCAAATAATGAAGCAATTTCTTTTAATGTACAAACCACCACCAAAATTCCAAATGTGCATATTGTTTAAGTATTTGGTATTTAGTTCTCTTTTTTTACTTTCTAAAAAATTTAACATGAAAAATAATGGGATGTATTTTTTGTAGCTTTGCCTAAACACTTATGCTACTAAGTTGCTGAATCCAATCTGAACTGAACTCACCACAGAATTCCCTGTTTGAACAATTACATGTTTTAAGTATCACATACTGACCAGTGGCCTCTCAAAAGCACTCTAGATACTGAAAAACAAATGAATCTTTAAAATACTTTTTGGAATTGCTTATCACATAGACTATTAGATTTGTGTAATATACAGTTTTGTATATTTGTAATATTTATGGGCTCTTTTTAATGTGACAGTGAAACATGTTTGAAAACAGAGTTAAAGACAAAAGAAAACTGTTACAAGAATTTCCTTCAAAATTCCCACAATGTTAAATTTGGAGACAGCTTCAGAAACTTTGTTTGTGCTCACTACTTTCTGATCTCTTTTAATAGGTATAACTCCAGAAAAGAAGCCAGTGTGTATGGCTAAGATTTTTTTTTTTTTTTGCATTAAAGTTCAGATTAAGCCTCAAGTAAAACAGTGGAAATGTTTTTAGAAGTATTAGTTCTTACACAATTTAATAATATCAAGGTATATGAATTTAACTTACTTTTATATAGACAAACTATCCATTTTTGTCTATTTTACTGTTTGGTAATATAACCTTCCCTTTCTTACGTACTGTTTTGACTCAAATGAAATATTAATATAAGTTCAAGATGAGGAGAAATGACTAAGATGAATGTCCACTAAAATAACCTGTAAATTCTGTCAAACTTAAAAAAAAAAAAAAAAAACTGATTCCAAGATACCATGTTTTCTAAGATTGAACATAAAATAAATCAAGGTGCTTGTCAATGGGAAAATGTTGTCTCCCGGGCAGGGGACATTTGATAATGTCTGTAAACAGTGCACCTCTCTCACCTGGAGCATGATACGGTTGCCTCTAGTTAAGTCCAGGGCTTCTGTAAAATATCCCACTAGGTACAGGATATGCCTGTGAAGAATTATGTGGCCAAGACTGAGCAGCCCTTAGCGGTAGGTCTCTCTGAAACTTGATTCAGCAGCTTTGGCAAAGTTTCTTTCACTGGATAAAATTTAAAGTAACAGTGGAGGTTAAATCTTTTAAATACGCTTTTATTTCCCATGAACTGATAAGTTTGACATATAACTTATACAGAGAAATGACCTGAAGAATCAATAAAGCCAAGAACACATTATTTTAAATCCCCTAATGAAACTAAAAGAAAACAAAATATATTGGAATGAAAAAGTAGATATAAATACAGAAACAGAATAGGTGAATACTGTGAGCTCTGCACTAATATGAAACACTAAAACAAATGAACAAATCTTAAGAAAAATACTCATGTATCAAGGCCAGCCCAAGAAGAAATAAACACAAAAAATAATTCTGTAACCTGCTGCACCTGCCTGGCAAAAGCAAAGTCCTCAGTTCAATCCCCCGTACCAGAAAAAAAAAGAAAATCTATAATCATTAAAGATTACGTATTTCTTCCCACAGTATTTGTATCAAGGAATGGGAGGCTTATTTTCATGCATAAAGTTATACGCAAATGTTCACAACAGCTTTTTTCATCATAACCGCAAACTGAAAACTACCTACTCACTCTTAACAGAGCGGTCATTAAGCAAACCATGGTATACCCACACCATGAACTTCTACTCATTACTTAAAAAGAGTGAACTACTGACTACAGAACTTGGATAAAAATCAAGAAAAGTATCCTCACTGAAAAAGTTAACCTCAAAAAGATACATACTCTATGATTTCCTTTGTGTAGCACTCATAAAATAATACACAGGGATGGAGACCAGACCAGACTAGTGCTGTCAGGAGCTACACTGGGGGAGAAGGCATAGGAGTGACCACACAAGATTAACACGGGGGTCTTGTAGCAGTGGTGTGTTTTGATGTAATTGTGGTGGTTACACCAACTTGCACACAAAAGTACACAGAACTACACACACACACACACACAGAGAGAGAGAGAGAGAGAGAAAGAGAGAGAAATGCATGCCTGTACATTGAATAAACTCAATGGATTTTACCAGTATCAAATTCTTGGCAGCAACTAAGGGAAATATGAAGAGGAGTTCCCCTTATATTATCCATAATGATATCTTCTTGCATTATCCTTGCATAAATAATTAACTGTTTGAAAGGAAAACATTTTTAAAAATAAAAATGAGAAAATATCTTTCTCATTTTACAAAAACAGTATTACAAAAATATTACCTAGCCTAAACATATAGAAATAAGAATGAGCTACAGAGTTTTCAGAGATCAGGTAATTTCTTGCAATCTTTTCTAGAAAGAAGAAAAAAAGGAAGAGAAGGAAAACTCTCAAATCAATTTAATGAAATAATGTAACTGAAAATCTCTGTAAAGAGGCAGCCTGGTATTTGTTAACTTTCAAACTAAAAAGCCCCTTACATTTTTCTCTCTTTCTAATGAAAGCCTTTTCCTGTCACTTTTTGCCATAGTTGCAGTTTCCATTATTACCACAAGTAAAGACCCAGGCCTGCTGGTAACAGCTTTCTAGCAATCATGGAGCTATTTCAGCCTCCTATGACACTCTCCCAGGCCCAGAAGCTGACAGTACTCACAGTACTGGACACTGGACAGTGCTGTAAGACCTGCTAGAAGATTCTGAAGCTTTCTCAGAGGAATATGCTGAGACAATGTGAACTGTGTTCTAAATGATAGGCCGTCCTCTACACGGCAGAGCTGATACGACACTGATTCCCAGTACACAGAGGAAATGCTGGTATTAAAACTAAGACCTACTGCTCCCACTTCAAGACTGGTGTAACCATGTTCTAGATGTTCAAGCGCTAAGAAAGATAAAAGTGCTAAGAGGACAATTAGTATTTAGGCTCTTCCCTCCAAGGGCAGCTGAAGTCAAGAAATGATATGACTCCTCCAAAGGGTTCTCCAGCTCTAACTGAAGACAACAAGATGAAGGCTAAGAGTGACACTGAACTCTGCCCAGAGGCCTCCAGATGTTCATCCTGTGATCACCTGGATTCCAGGGAAGGCTGAGTTCTACATGCCTGAGAGCACACAGAGACAGTCTTTTCCTGGCAGTGGAGCTGCCCCTCATGCTGTGAGGACTGCACAGCTATGAAACCAAGACCAAGATCATGATGAAGCAGGTCCCGCTCAGCTCTCTGCTGACCCTCGAGAGCCGGGCTCTGGGCAGCCCGCTGCCTTCATCACAGCGTGTGCCCCCAGGCTCCGCCATGTCCCCTCCTTTCCTCAAGGGCTGGCCTAACCTTTTGTGTGAGCAACGTTCCTCGCACGAAAGTCCCTTACCATTTTCTCTTACTGTCTAATAAAAGCTTTTCCTGTCTCAAAAATAAAAGGGGAGGGATAATCTACAAAATCCCCATAATTTTCTTAGACCACCAAAAAGCTGACTTCATAAGATAACAGAGCAGCTTAAACTGCAAAGCATAGCAAGTTCTTGGAGAAGACACAAGACACAGGCAGGCAGGGGTGATGTAGTTAAGTAGAAAATAACTGAGATCATAACCACTGACAGCCCAAGTATGAAACGGTGTCTCAGTCCTGGACTCCAGCCATCATGGGCATCAGTTCACTCGCTGTCAAGTGCTCATGAGCGTGCAGATCTGAGGCAGTGCTTCCTGGTCACATGGAAGGAAGAGAGGGCCAACATTTGATGCTAGAACAAGGCCATACAAGAAGCCCATCTGCAGCGAGTGAGGAAGAAGCTCAGGCCATGATTCATTACTCCTTCAGAAGAGTCGAGCAACCTGCCCTCGGGTACTTCTAAGATAACAAAATCTGCCTCTGAGTCAGGTGCCCCCCAAGTCCCTGGGCTCTCGGCCCACACTGAGTAGGAAGGTGTAGAAGTGGGAGAGACAGGATGCCGAACAAACTTCTTCACTTAATGGAAAGAAAACAAATCTTTAAAAAATAGCTTTTGCAAAATGCAGCTAAAGCAATGCCTAGAGGTAAATTTATAGCATTCTATTCTTACATTAAAAAGAAGAAAGTCTTAAAATCAATGACTGAAAGAAACTAGAACAAAAAAGAATTAGACCTAAACTATATGAGAAGGGAGTAAATAATGAGAACTTGATGAAATAGATAAGAAATCAAAACTCAATAAAATGAGATATTAAATGTTCAGAAATACCAATATAAACAACAAGTATCTCTAGATAGATCAAGGAAAAAGAAAAAAAGACAGATTACCACCAGTATTAGGAATCAAATAGGACACACTACCACTCAGTGTATGTTAAAATGGAAAAATATTACTAACTTCATGCCAGTAAATGTGTCAACTTACATAAAATCCATACATTTCTAAACGACCTAAACTAAAAAAACTCAGGAAGAAATAGATAAAACAAAGAGACCCATTAAATAAATTTATAGTTAAAAGTCTTCCCTCAAAGAAAACTCCAAGCCCAATGGCTTCATTAATTTTACAATTAATAGAAATGTCTCCAAAATGTACAAAAATTACTTCAAGAGGTGATTATACCAATAACAAAATCAACAAGAGTATTAAAATGGGTTTATAAAAGAACTGCAAAGTTGACTAATAAAAAATAAAAGAGAAAGGAATCAACCATGTCTGACTAGAAGAAATTCCATGATTATCTCAAGCAGTGTTTTCTCCCAGGGCCCTGATTCACTGTGTGGGAAGGGCAACTCAAACCTGCAGACACCCAGTGACTGCTGGTGACCCAAGGCCTCCACAGAGAAACCCAACAATGGAACAGAGACCTGGACACTCAGACTGCAGTGGTCAGTGAGTTAGTCAGGTTCAGATGTCCTCCAGGCGAGAGCAGTTGGCCAGTAGTCATCTTAGGGTTCAATGGAACTCAGAACTCAGAGCAGAGGTGGATGGCTCCATCCAGCAGCTCCCAGCATCAGAGGGAAGTGGAACAGAGTACAAGTCAGCAAAAGATCAAGGGGCCGCACTCAAGCTGGCAGGAGGTACAAGGAGTGTCGCAGGCTCAACAAATAAGGTTCAAGCTTCACAGCTAGGAACCAGCCTCAACTTCAGTCAAACTAAAGGTGCAGGTTTGCCAGGACTAGCCACTACCCCACTGTAAATCAGAGGCTAGCCTGGGGAATTAATCAGCACAGATCTGGGCTCTGTCCGCCCACACTGTCTACCAGTGAGAGCAGAAACACACCCTGATTGAACATTTTTTTAATTCTTCTTTTCTCCTTTTTTTGGTTTTTGCTTTTTTTCTTTGACTGCTCGTTTCTATATGAATGTGAATATTGTTTTTCATTTTTTATTGTTCTGACCTTGGTTTTATTTCTCCCCTTTCCTTTCTGTCTTCACCAGTTTCCAAAAGATCAAGGAATCCTTTGTTCTCCAGCCTTGCTTTCAATCTTTTCTCTATTTTTCCCCCAGCACCTTTTAAATTTTCTTTTTTGAGGGTAAAATCTTCATATTGAGAGGATATTTACTGTATACAATTTTCTAATTTGGTTTATATTATATAACCACAAATATGGCTTGTTTGGTTAGAGGTGGCAAATTAATAGTACACTTTGTCATTTTTCAGCCTATTTGATGCTGTTGTTATTGCTGATGGTACTACGTTAGCCATGGTGACATCATTATTCTAAACTTAGTATCTGTTCTCCCTAGTATCCCAAGGCTGAGATTACCTATGAGTCATAAACAATACCATAAGCCAGTACCAAGGATCAGAGGCTCGGCCAAATAGCCAGTAATTTCTCACCCCCAATAAATGTGAGAGGTAGGATTTTGCAACAGACTCAAAACCCCTAAGCTTCTATACCTGAAGATGTCTCCGAGAAGCAGTCATTTCCTAAGGGTTCTAGCAATAAAGCTACCTGTCAACTAAAAGTTTATCTATGAATAATGTACAGTCGGTATTTAATATTCTAAAAATGCATCTCCCCAAGATGAGAAACAAAGTAAAAATACCCACTGTTATGTTTATTCATCTTTGCATGGAAGTCACAAACAGTAAAATAATATAAGAAACAAGAGCATAAAATCTGAGCAGGACAAAGTAAAATTACTTTTATCTGTGGCTGTGTGATCAGCAATGTAAAAAATAAAACTGAAGAACTCCAAAACTCTACTAAAACTAAGTGGTTAAACAAGGTTACAGGTAAAAGGGTTAACATACAAAATCAACCAGATTCTATATTCTCGCAACAAATAATCATAAATTGAAATTGAAAAAATATAGCATCGAAAGTGAAACTTTGAGTTAAATGTATGTAAAATATGTACCTTGAAAATTAGAATACTGTGAAGAGAAAGTAAAGGCAGAAACACCCTGAGTGGGTTGAAACGCTTCATGCAATATCAGTTCTACCTTTATGATCTATATAGTTGACGCAATCCAAATCTGAATTCCAGTAGACTACCTTAGGTATTGTCCAACAGATACTGTAATCCCTATGTAAAATCAATGGTGTCACCAAAAGGTTTGGAAAAGGAAAAGCTTGTACTACTTCTGGTAAAGGCACAGTAACCAACCAGTGTGATACTTGCAGAAAGATATCCACAGAGCTCAGTGGAACCAAAATGTGATTCCAAAATAGCACCGTCTGTCTCAAAATAAAATTGTTTACCACTTTCCATAGCAAATTTTGCTAAGATTAATCTTTTTTTAAAAAATTTTTTTGGAACTGGGATCAAACTCAGGACCTTGCACTTGCTAGGCAGGTGTGGCACCACTGAGCTACATCCCGGCCCAATAAGAATCAATCTTAATGGAACTGCAGACATATAAAGGAAGAATTATAAAGACTCCAAAAGAAAATACAAGAAGAGATCTTTGTGTCTTTGGGGCTAGGCAAAAATTTTAAATACAAACAAATTGTGAAAGAAATGAAAAATTGACTTCCTGGAAATCTAAAACTTTTCCTCTCTGAAAGATACTTGTAATGAAATGAAAAAAATAAACAAATGATAGAATAAGTGAAAATATTCACTGGATTCCCACTGGTGAGTCTTGGCTCAGAGTATTTGTGGAACTTTCAGGCCTTGCTAGTAAGACAAACAATGCTAATTTTTTTTTTAAAAGACAGTATTTAATCTAGGGGGAAAAGTATATATAAAAAGAATACATAATATTGTTAATCAGTAAGGAAATAAGAACTAAAGCTTCAAAAGACAAAACTAAAAACCATAGACTAATGATGGTTAGTCCTCATAGCCTGATGATATTAAGCACTCCACAGGAAAAGAATCAATAGAAAAATATATTCTAATTATGAAAAGATCAGAGGCAGGGAAGTTGGGAAGTCTGCAACAGCCACGTGCACACTGGAGAACCAAAGACCCAGCAGCCACGTGACTGACCCACAGTAGATGCCATAGAGCAACAGAGATCAAAGATGCAGCACCAGTCCAAGCTGGAAGGCCAGGAAGCTCATTGGACCATTGCCAGTACCAGTGTGCTCAGAAAAGCTTAAGAAATTGGAAAGAGTAATAGAAAGGCCTACTCACTAAGACTAGTGCTCTTCAAAACAGATTTACTTCCTTCCCCTTTTCCTATTGACCCATCCAGGCAACAAGTCTATTCCATTGGTTGTTACCACCTGCATCTGAGGGGGATCTTCCCACTCAGTTTGCTAGACTACCTGTCAATCACCCACAGACACATGGAGAACTGTGCTTTACTGATGGCTAGCCACTTCGTCAGCAATTCAAGTGGGTATATCATGATTAATGATTGCACTGATGAACTTACATTTAAAAATACAAAAAAAAATAAAAAAATAAAAAAAGAAAGAAAGAAAAAAAAACCCACTAGCAAATTAAGCCCAATATTTCATTAAGAGCTCACCATGATTGAACTGGGTTTATTCCAGAGATACAAGGAAAGGTTAGCATATACAAGTCAATAAATCTAATATATCACATTAATAAAACAAAAGACAAAAAATGTAATCTTTGTCTTTCTTTTGGATTTTCAAAACAGGGTCTCGCTATGTAGCTCAGGCTGACCTCAATCTCCTGGTAACCCTACTGCCTCAGCCTCCTGAATGCTGGGGTTACAGGTGTGAGCCACCACACCTGGCAAAAAAATTGTCATCATCTTAATACTTGGAAAAAAAAAAAGCATTTGATAAAATTCAGCGTCCCTTCACTGATAAAACAACACCGGCTCTAGAAGTTTTGTGCTTCATCAGCATAATGATTATCTAAGATGACTGCGATAGAGTGTAGAGTGCTGGATAAGAGAGATGAGACAATGGATCCCAAACACAGTCAGAAGGAACATGTCCCACGGCACACAATTATCCTGTGACTGTCAGAACCTGTCATACATTTTAGGAAGACCACAGAGAGGAGCTACAAGGGTGTAAACATTGGAGAAACAAAGAAAGAGGAAACCTCAGCCACCTTGACTTGACCCATTCATGCTATTTTATTTTATTTTTTTTAGTTTTTGGGTTTTTGCAATACCTAGGATCGAATTCGAGCCCTTGTGCTTCCAAGGTAGGCGCGGTGCCACCTCAGCTAAATCCCTAGCAGTGCACACTGTTTTCTTGCATGTGTTGAAATATCACACCAAACCCATTAATATGTATAATAAATGTAAATAAAAAATGATATATATGAAAATAATAAAAGATCAAAAGGAACACTGTACACCGAATAAAATACCTAAACTTCAAAAAAACCAACATTACTGCCACTGGCAAGGAAGGTGAACTACTGCAAACTGCAAAGTAGCACAGAAATTCATTTGGATTTTTAAAATAAAGTTAAATGTACCTAGTTCATGAGACAGAAAAATGAAAGCAAAGAATCACATAAAGACCTGTAACAAAAGTATCATGCTAAGCAAAATAAAAACAAACACAGACTACCTCAGAGCAGTTTTTTTTGTTGTTTTTTTGTTTTTTGTTTTTTGGGGGTTTTTTTGAGACAGGGTCTCACTTTTGTAGTTCAGGCTGGCCCTGAGCTCAGCCTTGAACTCACAGCAATCCTCCTGCCTCTGCCTCCCGAGTGCTGGGATTACAGGCGTGAGCCACCACACCCGGCACTGTGGGATGTGGTACTGATCTCTGGTGGGCGTGAGTCTCCACACCCAGTACTGTTTTATGTGGTGACTGCGATCAAACCCAGGCATGCACTTGCAAGATAGGTGCCAGAACCACTGAGCTAAATCCTTGGCCCAGAGCCTATAATTTCTTTTTATTTCTGCTGCTTTTTATTTTTGCTATTCTGAAAAGGCCTAAAATCTTATGACAACAGACAGACATTGAGCTGGGTGTGGTGGTGGCCTCTATACTCCTAGCACTCTGGAAGGCTGGGGCAGGAGGATCACAAATTCAAACCCAGCATGGGAAACATGGTAACTTAGTGAGAACTTATCTCAAAATGAAAAGAACAAAAGGGGCTGGAAAGTGGCTAAGGGCAAAAGATCCTGGGCTTATCTTGAGTAGAAATAAAAATAAAAGATAAAAAACCCAAACATAGTAGATTGATAGGGACTGGGGTGTGGGCTAGAAAGGGCACGAGCAAATTTCATGAGGTCTCGAGTATGCTGGTCATCCTGCCTGGGAGGCTGTAGTGTGCACAGCTGTCAAAACTCATTTGAACTGTACACTAAAAACATGTTATCTGTATGTGAATTACACCTCCATAAAATCAATTTAAAACTTTGAATGAAAGCAATGAAAGAAGATTACACATAGCTCAAACCCATTTACATAAATTTCACAAATTTATATAAAATTCACCATATTGTTTTGAGATGCAAAAATGTTTAGCTAATACTAAAATAAAAGTAAAGGAAATAAACACAAAGAGCTAAATTGCAGTTTCTTTGGGGCCAAAAAAGGAAATGAATATTACAGTGAGACACACAGAGGATCATTAAAAATATTCCTCCTCCTCTACTTCTTAAGGTGAAGGGTTTCTACAATGATATCTACATTATCCTTCATTATATTCTATGCAGCAGATATTTCATACACAATATATGAAGTACAGTACCAAAGCAGAAAATAAATTGAGTTATATATTTATGTGTTAGAAATTTTCCTGTACTAAATCAACTAAAGAGACCCTGTTTCTTTATAATAAAGTAAGAAATATTTGTTGCTGTAATATTTTCCCTGTAGGCAGACATTGCCTCTAATGAAGCCTGACATCTGCCGACAGCAGAATTATCACTGAACTGGCGGGAAGGGGGCAGAGGAGCCACAGAGCACAGGTTCTACTGCCAAAGTATCTTTAGGGAACCACCCCAAGGCTACGGTCCATGTGACAGAGGACGATCTTCACCTAGCAGGCCTGGGGCACCAAAAGGGCCACCTGAAAATAACTCTCTCTGCTCCTTTTCTCTCAGTAGCTCCAGAGCTTTATTTAAGCACCTAGGTTCTTCATGTTAAGCCCAACTTTGTCGACCTTTATGCCACTCTGAGCCTGTTGGAGGTGTGGCTGTCCCAGTCCAGGAACATTGGAATAACTCAAAGAGTCCAGGATACAACAGGCTGAGGCACCTGCCAAGGACACTGTTCACACCTCACAGGAAGGGGCCTTTGGCCCTTAGCCTTCCTTCCTCCCTCAACATCTCCTGCACAAAGTTCTGGCCCTCCCCAGCCCTCCAGTGTGACGCCCCTTCCCAATCTCACAAATGTAGACCAGACCAGTGACAGTAGTAAACGCTGTGCAGAGACACCGGGCAGACCAGGAAGGGCGGGAAGCCAGACACCTGCGGGTCCCCTTGAGACACGTCTCTGTGGCCTGGCCTCTCCCCACCAGACATCTTCGGAAGCATCAGGTCACTACTGCTGGGTTTGCTCAATGCTCAAACTGGCATTCACTGAAAAGGAACAAAGGTACACTGCAGTAGCATTTTTTGTTTGTCACACTGGTGAGATTTCAGATTTAAATAAATGCAAAACAAAAACAATAGGGCCCAGGATTTAGCTCAGTGGTTTCGGTGCCTGTCTTGCAAGCGCAAGGGCCCAGGTTCTACCCCCGGTCACCACATACAATACGGGGCGTGGAGACTCCCACCGGCAATCAGCATCTCATACCACAGTGCCGGGCGTGGTGACTCACGCCTGTAATTCCAACAGTCAGGAGGCAGAGGCAGGAGGATTGCTGTGATTTGAGTTTGAGGCTATGCTCAGGGCCAGCCTGAACTACAAAAGTGAGACACTGTCCAAAAAAAAAGAAAAAGAAAATTTAAAGGACCCATAATAGCCAAAGAAGGACAAATTGAGAGGAGAAACTAAGACGATGTGGTACTGACAAAGACAAAGGACTTAAATTACCAAATGGACAAATGAAAATAATGGAGTCAGAAACTGACTTATGCTTGTATACTCAATTGATTTTTAACCAATGCAGCAAAACATACAGCAGGGAAAGCAAAACCTTTTCAAGAAATGGCCCTGAAATAAAAGCACTGGAACAAAGAACAAACTTTGATCCCTACACTCACAGGATATGAAAAAATTAAAATTGAACTGATTCACATTCCTATGAATTTGACATCAAAATATAAGTAAATTTCAAAGTGTAATTGCATCTGAATTACAAAAGGAGTGTGGTAATGTTGGTTATTTAGTTTAAGATACACCTGAAAAAGTTTAAACAGAATAATAAAGCAATGGAGATGAGTAATAAAACAAATGTAGACAATTATCACTTTTAAGCTATAGATGGTGGCCAGGTGGTTGATCTCTTAAAGTCTCTCACAGTTCCTATTTGTCATAGTAAGTGTTCTTTGTAAAAACATCCTATTGTTTTTATTCGTACACATCTGTCCGATGTGATGACTACATTCAGTGTGGGAAGTGGGTACATGTTCATAGGTGTCTCAGTTCTCATCTCCTCCCATCTCCCTCTGTCGTTTGGTCTCCTTCCCTTTTGCAAAAGTTGTCCTCCCTGTTTCCCATTATCTGCCTTTCATTTTGCTCTTCATTTATAGTTTAAGCTTCTCAGGTCAGAAAAAAGGAAGATGCAGCATTATGTCTATGGTATGCCATTTTTTATTTTAATTTTATATATTCATTCATTACATATATATATTCATTCATTTTATATATATATATATTCATTCATTTTATATATATATTCATTCTGCTGACATCTGTCTAGAGAAATATCGGAAAGAAAAACAGAGGGAGAAGTAAGGTCAAGTCAGTATTACCCTTCAATATTATTTTGACTTAGGAACATAAAATCTACAACGTGTGATTAAAATGCAGTGGATATTTCCATGAAACCATTTTTTATTGTAAAAGATACATCGCCATTAGTTGGCTTCAGACCACCACTTTGAGTTCAAACACACTTTTTCCATCATTCTTGCTACTTTCTGAACTAGATCCGAAAGTTCTTTCTCTTGAGTGCCTGAAGGTACACTCTGGTGGTTGTAAAAATGTCCCGAATTAGTTCAAAACATCTACCTTTCCTGATCATTTTGAGTTCAGCCAAGAGCCAGATCCAGTGAACCAGGTGGGTGAGGATACATAACATTTTTATAAACCTGCCTGTATACTGGATGACACTCAGCGGAAGCATTCACAACATTTTTTATCATACCTTCTAACGTTTCTCTAACTTTCAAAAGACACTCATGAAACAGAAATTCCAAAACTTCATCAGAAATGGTAAGAATGGTGAGATAAGGGTGTTCAAAGCAAGGGGCAAGTGCCCGCGATTTAGCCTAAAAAAGGAAAGGGGAGTGTTTTGAGGGGGACTAATGGAAATATATATTTTTACTGTAATAGATTTTTAAATTTGTTAAAACTTTTGGCCATGCCATGTATTTCAAACCATTAAATTTTATATTATTATTATGTTTTAGACAGGGTCTTACTGTGTTTTTTAAGCTGGACTTGAATTCACTACATTCACCAGAAAGGCCTGAAAGTCATGGGGAGCCTCCTGCTTCAGTCTTCCAACTGCTAAGATTACAGACATTCACATAGTACAGTTCTCAGCACCTAAACTTCTGTGATACACATCTAACAGATACACAACAGCCAGAAAGTACTGCATTCATGCGGACTGAAAATAGGAAAGATAGAAGTAAATACAAATGCATCCTTTCCTCCCTGAACTGATGTGCTCCCAAAAAAAGAGAACACACAGACACACTTACCCGAAGAACCTTCTTTAATTAAAAAAATGTACTAGACCATATTTGTAGTGAATATGATTGCATTTGTTCTGGAGAGCTGTCCATGCAGCTAAGATGGCTTCTTTATTTTGTTCCCTTCCCCTCCAAGCTCTCCCGACTCCCTCCAAATTGGTTTTTTTTTTTTTTTTTTAGGTTTTTTGAGACAGGGTCTCGCTTTTTTTTGTGGTTCAGGCTGGCACTCAGCTCAGCCTCAAACTCACATCTCAGCAATCCTCCTGCCTCTGCCTCCCGAGTGCTGGGATTACAGGCGTGAGCCACCACGCCCGGCACTGTGGTATGTGGTACTGGTTGCTGCTGGGGTGAGTCTCCACACCCAGTATTGTTATGTGGTTACCGGGGAATCGAACCCGGGTCCTTGCACTTGCAAGACAGGCTCCGGAACCACTGAGCTAACTCCCCGGCCCTCCCTCCAAATCTTGTTCCTCTTCTCAGTTGCAAAAGCTCCATTTCCACATATTTCTTGTGTTCTCTAAAGAGCCCTTTTTGAGCCTAATCCAGATGCCTTGACAGTTTCCAACTGTGACATACAACTTTAGTTACAATACAGATGTTCCTGAAAGACTAACAGAGAATAGGATGCCCAGAAATTGTGTTTCTAACCTTCCTACGTTTGCCAGCTTAGACTTCTCCCACGTCTTCATTCCCATGTCAGCACCCCAGTCTCTCACAGACTTCGCGACGTCTCTCTCAGAAACTCATGTGCTGTCCCTCAACAGCGTACTCGGAGATCTAAGTGCACTCACGCCCTTCCTGGATTCCAAGACTTCTGGTAAATTCTTTGACCACACACGTCACTAGCCCTCTATGTCCCACCTGGCATGGCATAAAGAAAGAAAAGCATAGAGAGTCTAGATGACCAGGTCGTTTCTCTGGCTTTCCATGACTGAAATCCATTCGCTCTTACTTATGTCTGGAAGAACAGAGGAAAGCAGACAGGTTGAGCTGTTTGAAAGTGTGTCTGGAAACTCTGCAGTCTGACAACAAAACCTCAGAGTCCTTGCTCTGTGGCTAAAGAGTTTACAGCAGGATTGCTAGCATGGGTTCTCCAGTCACGGCTTTATCCCCCCTCCTGTCATTCTCACACATAGAGGACTTGATAGTCCCAAAAGCCGTCTGTAGAGCAGCCTCCCCAGGGTGAGGATTTTCAGTCAGGATGGCACTAAGCTTCTCAGGCAACAATTGTCCCAAAGAGGTGATGTGAAATGTTATGCTCAGAAGTGTAACTGAGCCAAAGGGATAATATGACGCTGAGACAGAAGTCAGCTCTAGCTTACCCAAGACTTTCCTAAACATCAAACCCAAAAGTGATCATGTCCCCTACTTACATGTATCTAGAAAAACATTTTAACATCTTCTCGAAGGCAAGTGTGCAGTCCTGAAGTGAGCCCAGATTTTCTAGGGACTACTGAACATAAGCAGGGCCCTGAATTCAAGGACAGTTATGCTCTACACAGGTGTCTTTCCATGCAGGGGTCACAGGTTTACCAGATGAAAGGATAGAAGACAACCCAGGCAAGAAATCCACGAAATGGTAGAGAGTCTGGTGAGATGAAAGAGCATACATTTTTCTCAGGTAGATAGAATGCTTGTTGAGACAGATTACTTTGGGGAAAGGCAGAGGAAGGGCAAAGACATTGACCCCATAGCTCAAAATTAGAGCTATGAGCAGCAGCCAAGAAAACCCAGCTGATTACACCGCCTCTAAAGGAGAAACATCAAAGGAGAGATTAAATTAGAGCAGCAAATTTAAAATCGCGGATGGGCTATCTGTCTTTATCAGCTCACATCACTAATGAAATACAAATCTCCATGGAAAGCACTGAGAAAGATACAGAAATAGAAAGGATGTTAAGAGGAGGCTGAGTTTAGAAACGAGTGTCCTGGGAGAGGCAAGATGTTTAAAATTAATCAGTAGGCCTGGCCGGGAAAATCTGTGATCTGCTTCCTTTTTCCTGGAGCTAAGTCCAACCCATGGGAGAGTCGGAGCCCCTGTGGGGGAAAACTAGGGAAGAAATATCATAGGAAGGAAAGAATTTAAAACGCAGACACAATCAGAGAGCTATTCTGGAGATCATTTCACAGACATCATGAGGTTGTCCCAGGTGCCATGGGATAGAGCGACTCACTGAAGACTTCAGTCTGCCTAGTGGGGCCCTCATATCCTCAGGGCTGCCAGGTCTAGGTCCCCTCTTGCTGTCATCCCACAGACTGCCTATAGAGGGCGCACCATCCTGACATGGGCCCTCATATCCTCAAGGCTGCCGTGTTTGGGTCCTCTCTTACTGTAAGCCCACATGTTGCCTCTAGAGGGCCCACCATCCTAACATGGGCCTCTGCCTTCAGGAAACTCCTCCAAGTCTCAGGTCTCCTGGGATCAACTCTGGTCTAAGCAAGGCAGGGCACACCCACATGCGCTCTACAGACATTCCTTTTCCACTTCAACTTCCCCCAGAGATGTTCACTTCAAAATGCTATCGTAAAGCCTTTCAATGAACTAAGTCTATCAATAGCCAATGGGATCTCTTCAGTCCTTCCAAGACTAACCCAAAATTCAGGGATGACAAACTAGGAGATTTAGTCTCTATGGCTGGTGACTTTTAGACAAAATCCTACCCATTTTTACATTGTATTCTAACTGAGTTGGATTACTCTAACTACTGAAGCATCTGACAAAGGTGCCTCAGGTCATTCCCTGCCTGGAGTCTACTTATCTGTTTTTACTCTCTGATCAATATAGGATCAGAGCACTGACTTCTAGGGCAACCACAGTCTACAAAGGTGTCTACCCAGTCAGGGCCCACAGGTCTACCAGATGTCTGCTGGCAGGCATGGTGGTGCACAAAGTTAGGAAATTCATAGGTCTTTATAAGACTCCTTTGCAGGAAGCTGCAAATTGTCCTTCAGTGTCTGTTATGGGCTAACTTGTATTCCTACAGGATTCATACTAAAAAGCTTCCCAGTATCTCAAAATGAGAATATGTTGAAGATAATGTCTCTACAGAGGGAGTAATTTCAAATGAGGTAATTAGGGTGAGCCTTAACACAATATAATCGGTGAATTTGGAACGAGAGAAAATGGAAACAAAAACTTACACAGAGGAAAGAGAGGCCTCCGAAGGGACTAACACTCCAATACTTCGATCTTGGACTTCTAGCCTCCATAACTATGAGGAAATAAAATTCTGTTGCTTAAGACTCCCAGTCTATAGCATTTGTTATGGCAGCCACAATAGACGAACACCTTAGCCCTATTTGGGAGAAGAGACAAGTGAAACAACCTCCCTTAGACCAAGAGATGGCCGAGATGTCCCACAACCCTTAATACCAACTCATCCCATGCTTAGAAAGTGAGATAGAGATAAATGCATTTCTACTCCATGTAAGCCACTGCGTTGGCATCTCCTGATTATGACAACTTCAGGCTGTGTTTGGGCTCCTGTGGTCACTCATGTGGAGGAACGATGTCTGTGGTTCTAGGTTCTCTTGAAACACCTGGCCATGGGAGGTAGAACAGCAGTGCGGTGCTGTGAGTGGCGGTTCAGCTCTGCTGGAGGCCCAGGATTCCAAAGAAGCCTGAGTGATCCCCTGGATTCACTTGCCATCTGAGGCAGGTACGGACACCTTCCCAAGAGTGTGGTCCACAAATGCCCATCCAGCCTTGGATGAACATCTTTCTCAACACGCATCTCTCATTAGAGGCTGCTTTTACATGCACAGGGTCACGACTGACTGAGGTACATCAGTCAGACAGTCCTTGTGTAACATGCTCCAATGACTCCGCCTTTTAGGTTTAACCCCAGCCTTTGGGGAATAAGATGGGATTTAGCCCCTCAACCGCTGGTTGACTGGATCGCCAAACACATGTGGCCAACTGTTCTCAGTGTCTTTAGTGCCAAAATGACTTTATTCATGGCTCCTGTAGGCCAAAAGAGTACCAAGTGGTTCCACACGTGAAGTATTTACTCACACTCAACTTAGCATTTATATTCTAATAACAGTGGTTTGAAATAATGTCCATAAATTGAAAGGAAAAATAGTATTTTGATACTATATTTAAATAATCACAGTTACTTATTTACAGGATGTGTTCATGGTGGGCACTGTACAACTTCTCAAGGCTTAGAATCAGATCGGACCTAATTACCCTGATTTCCTATCGCAAAGGCAGGTGCTCTGAACCAGTGGCTGTTAAACTTTCCATCTCTAGAAACTCATTTTTTTTTTTTTTTTTTTGAGACAGGGTCTCGCTTTGTGGTTCAGGCTGGCCCCGAGCTCAGCCTCAAACTCACATCACAATCCTCCTGCCTCTGCCTCCCGAGTGCTGGGATTACAAGCGTGAGCCACCACGCCCAGCACTGTGGTATGTGGTACTGGTTGCTGCTGGGTGTGGGTTATGTGGTTACCGGGGAATCGAACCCGGGCCCTTGCGCTTGCAAGACAGGCGCCGGAACCACTGAGCTAACTCCCCAGCCCCATAGAAACTCATTTTTATTGCTCCCAACACTAACACAGGTACATTTTGAAAGATATCTACCTAAGTCAACTATGTGTTATTTAAAAACAAAAAAAAGCCATTTGGATTTCCTGTGAAATCAGGAATATTCTATATGGGCTGATACCATTCTAGGGAATCTAAATGCCAATGTTTTGTGGCTGGTCCAGACAACCAGGCCATATACAGCTGAAAGTAAGACATTTCAAAGGAAAAAAAATCTCATGCTACCCAGAACTATTCCCATGACCTTCTGTACACACCAATTATATCCCCAAAATGGTACATGAACTACTAGGTAATCCCAGGGTTGATTTAGGTGCTTTATCATTGTGAAGGGTATGGTCTTACTTTAATATGTCCTGATAAAAAATTATATCTAGCCCTTCAAACGAGTAAGATAACTTACATGGGAAATAAACAAGATGAAATGCTTTTAAGAGAAGATAAACAACAGGCCAGGTGATCTGTGGAGGCAAGCGACTGGCATTTGCAAACGCTGGCCTCCCCCCGCCCCGCCTCACATCCTGGGGCTGACTGCATTTCCTCCCTACGTCACCCCACACAGCGCCTCATTCCTCTTGGCTCCTGCGGTGAACAGGTCTACACAGCCAAACTGATGAGCCAGTTCCTTCACATCCTTTCTTGAATTTCTGATAAACTATTTCACAAGAGCCTAAGTTTTCTCATCCTTATAATTCAGTGTCAAGTACAGACTGCAGATTAATACATGAAAATGTCAGGAACATTTTGTTTGTAAGAAACAATGATTCTGTTCTCAGTAGTCATCAGACTCAAGGCTGTTCAACTCAGAGGCACATCGAGAACCTGCCGCCTGTTGTCTTGCTACAATTCCTGACTCTCCTCCGGGTAATGTGTTATCATCTTTTTCTTTTTTCTTTATATTCCCTGGGACTTTTACTGGCAAGAATTTGATGGTGAAGAATGCAAAGATAAACCTAGAGCCTTGATACTAGAGATTAGAAGGCGACAAATGAGATCTGTCTAGCACATGCCCACGGGCTTCCTCGCCACCTCAGCGCTATCCCCGGGCTCTGAACACAACCAGATTGCACTGCTTTGATTTATCTGCACCTACTATATTCTTCCAAAGCACATCTTTAAAGGGATGAAGTTGGTATTTTTATATCTCTTATAGATGGTATGTTTCCCTTCATCTCTAATAGTTTGGAAATATTTTTTGAACAACTTGGATGAGGAGGCAAAAAATAAATCTTTTAGCCTCGAATTCTTCCAAGAGAATGAGTAAGGGGCTCCCAGCAAGGCTCGGCGACACCATCACAATTTTCTATGTCTAGAGGATCGGCCCATGATGTTGTATTTTCCTCTCTGTAATGTAAGGGGCGGGGGATCCTCAGGCCGCTCATCTGAGATTCAGTCTCAGCGCAGAGGTGAGGGAGATTTGCATGACACAAAAGCAGCAAACATATTGACAATGGCCTGAAGGTGGTGGCAGCTGACTCACTTACTTATCACAAAACAAAGAATGCTCCAAGTTTGAGGAGAACAAAGTACAGCAGGAAAGCCACCTAATTCATCCTCTGAAAGATGTTCAACAGTATCTTTTGCTGGTAGGGAATGTCATGCTGCAACATTCTTCTGCCCTTTTTTCTCCTCTTCCCTTGGTCCTTCTGGGACAATGAAACAAACACTCTGAAAAATTAACCTGGGGAAACAGGAATGTCCCCATCACACTGGGAAATGTTTTCTCTATCTCCAAGTCACAGGAATCCACCTTCACTTTGCCTTTCTTACTGTCTCATTCAGTCTTGTCTTTGACAAAGATTAATTTTGTGATGTAGGACTTACATGAATGAGATTTATTCAGTTATGGGCAATATATGGGATGAAGCAGAGCAGCCTTGCAGAAATCCTGAATAAAATGGCATCCAGAAAGGAAAAAAATTATTGGTCATTAGAATTGAGCTATATGGAAGGGCTTTGGCAGCATAATTCAGAGTGTAGCATTGCTGTAGTACAGGAATATTTCACTGAGAACTGCTTCCTTTTCAATCTCTAGTCTGCCCAAGGAAAGTCATCTTGGGCTACTTCATCCATTATTGATTATAAAGGGTGTGGGCAGCTCATGGGGCAGCAAATCTTGCTGGTAAGGAGCAGCAGCAGCGAAAATAAAGAGATTGGCCTAGCACAGGAGGCCGGAAGTACAGCCATAGCAATCATGGCTTCCTTATGAACTTCAACATCTCCTCTGCACATGGCAAAGGCCTAGACTCTGTCTCTTCTTTTAAATCGTGTTCCTGGGGGATTTAGCACATCTGGGATAATTAAAGGACTCACCCTCTAGGACATCAGATGACTAAGGAATCAGAAGTCAGTACAGGGGGCGGTAGGCAGTAGCTGGAATGTAATGGCCCCCGATGAACCCAGCCTATCCAGAGGGGCCAAACTAGGTTCCTGCATCTCTAAGAAAACCAACCTCTGCTTGAAAGGAATAGGTTCTCTTTTTGATAATAGTTCCCCATGTGGACATGAATAACATTAGAAAAAAGAAAAAAAGGGAAAGGAGCCGATGACAGGATAAAGACCAGAAGTCAGGACTCCAGTTCTCGCTCTTCCGAGAGTGTCCACTGCTGTCCTTACTGCCCTGGAGAGCACGGAAGGTCATCTCTAAGAGGCAAAGAAAAAAATGCCTCAAAACCCTCACGGCAGTGCACAAGACAGCCTGAATAATAAGACCCTCTTATAGCAACTGGAGCTTCCTGGGACCTCCTCTTCTGGGTACTGGGTTAGTTCTGGGCTCTTGGAATGGCTGAAATTTTGTCAATTACTGTTTTACTTTGGTTTTTTTTTTTTAAACCAACAATTGTGTGTGACAGAAACCAAGGACTCTGCTAGGTTCTGGGGATAGAAACAAATGAGGCAAAATACTCATTATTAAGAAACTTTAAGACGAGGGTGAAAAAAGGAGCCAATAGTAATTATCAACTGTGAACCACGTAGCAGAGAAAGATACAGAACCTGGAATCAAGCTGAGGGGCTATCTTTGGCCCTTTCTCGTTGCTGTGATGCAAAGCCTGATGCACACAACTTGAAGGAGAGGTTTATTCTCCAGCTTCCATTCATGGCTGGCTAGTTCCAAGGCAGGAACTGGCACAGGGAGGGGAGGAAACATGCTCTAGTCATGGCAGCCAGGAAGCAGAGAGCAAAGAGGAGCCCAGAGAGAGTAACCTTCCAGCTCGTGCCCCAGTGAACGGCACAGGAGGCTCCGAGGAGACATTCTAGACCTGAGCCACGACAACCTCTAACTCAGGGCATAGATCTCGACCTGGGATTTGAAGGGCTAAGAGGTCATAAGGGTCAACTTTAAATGCAGCAAAGGAAAAGAATATTTTGTCCAGTGACACCTAAGCCAGGCAGCTGGCAGGAGGTACACAGCCTGGGACGAGGCCCACGTGAAAAGGAGATGAGCTGAGGAGATCAGACAGTGAGGCCACGGGGCAAGTGCTGGAGAGAAAAAGGCCCAGATGGATGTGAAGCCCATATACCTTAAGTCTGGATTCTTCAGAGAAACAGAGGTGACTGGAGTATGTGCAGTGTGCATACTTACATCACAGGAGACGCAGAAGCTATCTACCTATGGTGTGGACATACATCTGTCTTTGGGAGAGATGGCATAAGGTTAACATCCCTCTCAGACAGTCAAGGGCAGAGAGAAAATTCTCCTTTGCCTCTTCATTTAGTCTCCTCAGGCCTCAGTGCACTGAGCGATGCCCGCTTACACCAGGGAGAGCAGCTCACTTTACTCAGTCTGTGGATGCCAATGCTAACCTCATCCAGAAACTCAGCCTCACCCAGGAATGTGTGTGCTCAACCGGCTGTCCATCTGAGGCATGCGCAAGGTCATGCAAAAAACTCACCATCATAGCATCCAACTTTGAAGAGTCTTTTACATTTGAGAAATGGCTTCACATTTGTTAGAATAAACAAAAGAAGAAAACTTCTAGAGACTGCGGTTGCACATGGTGGTAAGTGGGGGAAGTTTTAAGGGGTTCAGCAGGGACTGCAGCCTCCCAGGAGCAGAGGATACTGATCCTGTGCCTCCTGCAGGGCCTTTCGGAAAGAAAGCTACACACCAAGGACAGACTAAATTTTCTATGATTTTACTTTTTGTGTGTGTGTGTCTTATTTATAAGTACCAATCTTTAGCTTTCTTTTTATTTCTTGTTCTTATTTTTTTAAAATCAGATAATATTGGCTGTAATGAGTTAGAAAGTATTCAGTTCTCTTTTATATTCTAGAAGAGCTTGTTTATAATTGGTATTATTTCTTCTTTGATGTTTGTTCAATTTTACCATTGAAGCCACTAAAGTTTCCTTCATGGGAAATTTTATACTACAGATTCAATTTCCTTAATAGTTATAGAGCTTTGGATTCAATACAGTTTCAATCAAAATCTCAACAGGATATTCCTGATAAAGAATCACACAAGATGAGGATAAAATTTATATGCAAAAACAAAGAACCTACAATAGCCAGAATAATTTGGAGAGAAAAGAAAGACAATTTTCACTGTGTCATTTCATGTCCTGCTAAAGTTATAGTACTGAAGACTACAGGATGTAATGCACACACAAAGATCTGGGGTTTAGAACAGAATCCAGAAATAGGTCCACATGTGTATGGTCACTAATTTTTTTCTTTTTGAGACAGGGTCTCACTTTTTGTAGTTCAGGCTCACCCTGAGCTCAGCCTCAAACTCACATCTCAGCAATCCTCCTGCCTCTGCCTCCCGACTGCCAGGATTACAGGCCTGAGCCACCATGCCCAGCACTGTGGTATGTGGTACTGATCGCTGCTGGGGTGAGTCTCCACACCCAGTATTGTATGTGGTTACCAAGGGACTGAACCTACGCCTTGTGCTTGCAAGACAGGCGCCAGAACCACTGAGCTAAATTCTTGGCTCTGCCCACTGATTTTTTTAAATGACAGTGCTATGGCCACTTTTTGTTGAATGAATCACCTACTCAATAAATGAGGCCAATGAGAACTAGACATTAATTTACAAATAAGCAACACCCCTGACACCTTGACTCTTATCTCACACCACTGACAAAAGTCAACTTGAAATGGATCATAGATATAAATGTAAAGTTTTAAACCACAAAAATTCTAGCCCAAAACAAGAGACTGGGAATAGTGTATGTAGAGTGAATATCCAATAAATGACTTAATCCAGAATATACAAATAACCTTATATTTTGATAAGAAGAATATTTAGAACACTAAAGAACATAGTACAATAAAATAAATAGATGGCATTTCACCTCTGACAGGATATGTGAAAAGATGCTCGGCATCACTAGTCATTAGGGAAATAAAATAAGCTAGGGCCTATATAGCCAGTTAGAAAATCCAAAAACATAATACCATAAACTGCTAAAAAAATATGCAACAATGAAAACTTACAAACATTACTTGTAAGAATGAAAAAACAATGCATCACGTTGGAAAAATGATTTTCATGATATTAAACTTAACATTATACCCACAAATTTCACTCCTAGATATTTGCCTAAGAGAAATGAAACCACATTTCCATAAATTCTTGGACTCAAATGTCACGTTTCTGTATTCATTATGGACGTGATTTGGAAACAGCTATCTAAAGATGAATGAACTCAAATACGTTTGCACTCTGGAATACTTCTCAGTGGTAAAATGTAGCAAAATGCTAACATACATAAAAAACAGGTGAGTTTGTCAAGCATTATGGAAAGTGAAATTTACAAAACAAATACAAGAATTAAGTTCCACTCACATGATATTCAGAGAAAAGCAAAGCTTAGAATATGAGAAGGGAGAAAGGACTGACTCCAAGTGACATCAGGGACATGTTGAAGCAACAGACAAATTCTGTTTCTTGTTTGTGCTAGTGGTTCATGACTGGACATACTTGTTGAAATTCATTAAACTGTACATTTAAACAGCAAGATCTTTATTGTATGTAGATTATAGTGCAATAAATCTGACATAAAAATACTGATGAAAAAATAGATAATACTGAAATGAATAGAAACATGATGAGCATGGACTGGAATTCAATATGGAGACGTCGCCTATGTAAGTATGGGCTGTCTGCACGGTGTGGAAGGCAGGCATAGTAAAGGTCAAAGCGGGGTGAATCACCCCTGCTTTCTGTATGTCACAGCTCCCCTGTAGAGAGCTGTCACTGAGTTCTGGATAAAGAGAGGAGCTCGCCTCGCTGCCCGACTGGCCCCGGCAGTTCCTCCCTCCCGCTTTCAAGATCTTGAGGCCTCGCCGCTCCTGTCTCTTCCGGTTGTGCTTACTCAGAGCAGCAGTCTGCACCAGAAGCTATCTGAGGGCTCATGTGGGAGCCCAGACCAAGTCTCTTTTGCTCACAATTCTCTCATTTTTAAAATAAGAGTTATTATTTCAACCCTCATTCAGAGTTAAACCTGTTCAGAGTCTGATGGTCCTCTTGCCAGAATCCCACAGGTACATTCAAAACTTTCTTTAAAAAAACACTTTGAAAGTCCAGTAGAGAACAGTCATTGTTCGGATCCCAGAGACACCTGCTCCTGCAGAGCCCTGCACCAGACTCCACGGTGGGTCTCCTTCCCGCACAGCAGCTCTGAGAAGGTGCAGAAGCACTACTGGCACCTAGTTCTGCAGCCCGCTCCCAAGGAAGCCTGGCAGGGGCACTACCCGGGAGTGACAGGCAGGAAGCCCAGGCTGGAGGAGGCTGAGGCAGCCCCTGCCTCACCCGGGGCTTGGCCTCCGGCACAGCTTCCTTCCCAAACTGCACGGCGGCAGGTAACACCCTGTCAGTGCTGCTGTAAGGAGTCCATGGATAGAATTGAGGTCTCCAATGATCCGGCATCATGGGGCCAAACTAACCACTAGAGGCTTGGAGCAGCGGCTTCTCCAGCTGGCTGCAGATGAGGAGGCAGAGAGGCCAAGTCTGGAGGTGGACTCATGGCAATGAGCAGGCAGGCCCTAGGTTCAAGCAAAGCCGACAGTCAGAAACACAGGGTCTCTGTCCTACAACCGCAGGGGCCCTGCTGTCCCGCTAAGAATGAATTCAGAAGCATGTATTTCCCCACAGCCTCCAGGCAATGACTCATCCCAGGCACTCAACACCTTGGCTGCAGGCTGTAACACCCTGAGCCCAGACCCAGCTATTCCAGGCCAGACATCAGACCAACCATGAGCTAGTGAATAAGCTCTGTCTGAAGCCATTAAGCATCTAGCAATCCACTTGGTCCCTTATGTCTAGGATGTACACCAGGTTCAGTAGCTATCTGTGGAACTATGCAATATGGATCGATTGAGTGACTTGTAATGATTTTCTGTGCCTTATTTGGTACATCTATCTGGGGATGACAATGCTAAGCAACAATGTTAGGATTAAATGATACATGCTAGCACATATTAAATTTACTCCACAGAGTTTATGTCATCATTCTATGGCCTGGCAGAAACAACATAGTCAACTTCAGGGGGCAGGAGTGGTTATGGAGGAACCAAGGCATTGGGGTGGGTGGGGGACAGGAGACCCTGGGCCTCAGGGATCAGGGTTGGCATTCCTGGAGCCACACTTCCCCAGGCTGTGCCAGAAGGTGTCCCTGCTCCCATCAGGAAAGGGACCTGCAGCCCCAGTGATCTTCACTCTGTGCATCTCCATTCCTCTAAGTCCCCTGCCCTCAGGACCCTGCTTGCCACTGAGCCAGGTCTCCTAGCTGCTTAGGGACAAGGGGCCCCATGTTCTCACATGTCTCTACTTTTTGTGGATTTTTGTTTGGGCAGATCTCAGACGGAGTGGGAGATAATTCAGGGCTCTCATCCACATCTGTATTCTAGCCGCCTCTTTTACTCTGCTCACGACAAATGCTCAGTTAGGAGCCACTACAGCTGCTCTGAGAAGACAGACTCAGCAGCCTCTGTGGAATGCACCAGCTTGTTCGTGCCTTTTGGCTTCTCGGACCGAATGAGCCCAGTCACAATGCTATTGTGTGGGGAAGAACAACTCAGGCCCGTTCTTGCGTTCTCGCCCAGGGGAGCCAGGCTCTAGCTGGACAGCCCTTCCTGAAAACTTCATCTATGAATCCAGTCTGATCTCCTCAGGATTCCTATCAGTCCTGAAATTCTAGCACAAAGTTCAAAGTTTGAAAGACTGAATTACTTTCTTTGAAGACTATCATTCAAAGGTTGCTCTGCCTTGCAAGTCTTCCATCTTGAGCCTTCAGGCTAGTACAGTTGCCAATCTTATGAAATAACCAAGTATCCAAGAAGCACTGAGCCAGGGAGAAGTAGACTGGGGACAGAAGTAATGGGTCAGGCCTCTGTCTACAGTTTCAGAACCTCTTGAGATTGTTTTCAGGCCTCCTTATCCTCCCCAGAGGACTCCAGCTAGCAAGTTTAGGCCTTTCCCTAAGCCAGTGTGAGGGCTGTTCTCAGGGAAGCCTTTCAGGTTGTCTTAGGGTTCACCCTGGCCATACACCATTAGCAGAAGAAAAACAGGGCAAGAAGTCAGGATTCTTTCTAACCAGGAGGAAGGTACCTTGGGACCTGGCTGTCACACCTTGGCTTTGAAAATAGCCTGATCTGTCAGCTGGCTGACATGTTCCAAGAAACACAATGCTGCCTGAAATCAATGTGCTCAAAGACAGCAGAGGCTACAGAGGAAGACCTGGCCCAGCAAGCCAGGGTGCCTCCCTGAACATCCTCTCTGCCCTCCTAGCACGCTGGGCCTAAGCTCCCTGTGGATACCACAAAAGTTCCATTAAGAGCCGCCATTTATCCAGGGCAGCTTTCAAGATGGTGGCTGGAGCCTTGCACCATCACCTCCACCAAATGAAGCTTAGTTCTACCAAATTCAGGGTGCCCAAGCACACATACTATACTACCAATTTGGCGGGTATAGGAGACTCTTGGGAATGTTGTCACTCACGGGCACATTGGCATCAGGGGCCAAGGAGCCCCATGGCCAGACCAGTACGAGTGTCTTAGCACTTTCAAATGAAGTGCTGAGGAGGTGTCTGGGCCTCCAGCGTCCGCCTGAGCCTGAAGAGCAATCTGCTAAACCCAGAGGAGAGACACAGCGCAGTCCAGCCTGGCTACTGTTGCTCCTACTGATCCCAACTGCTCACCTTCCTCTGAGGTGCCTTGGGAGGGGCAGAAACCCAAGGGCTGACTCTAGGTTTGCAGTGTATTGGCTTTTGCCTCCCAACTAGAGCCTTTCCCATGACTCACCGATTTTTTTCTCACTGACATTTTCATACTAAGGTGCTCTACCTACACATAGAACAATTAATTTGCTCTAGCAGTGTGGTAAGATTTCCCTTCTAACAGTTCAGGGCCAGGACTTGGAACACCCCACTATACCCTCAGTTGTGTCCAGCCCACACCCATTGCTTTCTGGTGGACAGCACTGCCAGAGTCTTCTGAACTGCTGAGCTATCTCAGTGTGGATTTATTGCACAAGGTGATCCCAGAAGGTTCATGAGAGACCATTTTTCTCTTGTGCCTCCAGGAAATAGTAATATAATCTGTGCCCATAAAAGCATCAGGATATTTGTGTGGCTGCAAAATGCCATCTCATTCCAGCAGCCAACAGTCTGTATCCTTTTTCACCTCCACAGTCAAGTTACTTTGCCAGAAAAGGGAGACTCACTTATATTATTTCACACAGGCCTCAAACTCCAGAAACCTGGCTGGGAGAAGATGAACCAGGAGCAGAGCTGGAAACAGGAGTTAAATCCAAGGGCAACTTTCCACGGATCACAGCAGCCACTCTATACACATTTCTCAAACACAAGTACCTGGTCTAAGATGGTGCTATGATTTGGGTCTAATTTGTTTCTCAAAACTTGGGGGCCAGGGATGTAACTCACCAGTGCCATGTCTGCCTGGCAAGCACAAGGTCCTAAGTTCAATCCCTGGTACCCCCTACCAAAAAAACCGATTTATTGTGTTGAAAGCTTGTTTGCTGGTGAGCTTCTAGGAGGTAACTGAATAACAAAAGATCTAACTTCACCAGTGGATTAAACCACTAATACTATATTTTGATGGCATTAATGGAAGGTGACAGGAATAGGAGGCAGGGCTCATTGCAGGAAGTTGTCACTGGGGCTTCAATGGGTCCCAGCACCTTCTTCTCTGCCTCTCCTGCTCCCTGTGCCCTAGCTGCCATGGGGGGAGCAGTTTTCCTCAGCAGTGCTGGTGTTTCTGCCAGGGAGCCACCAACCGTAGGCTGAACCTCTGGAACCGTGAGGTAAAATAAAGCCTTGAAATTGTGGATGTCAGATAGTTTGTCTTAGCAATCAAAAGATGATTAACATAAACGGTGAATTCCCCAGGAGCCAAATATGATTCAGGAAATCTCAGTCCAAGCTGACTAGGTTCCCAGGAGGTAGCACCCCTTTGGAGGAAATAAGTCACTAAGAATATGTCTTTGAAGCATTTATTTTGTCCCCAGCCCTTTCAACACTCTCTCTCTCTCTCTCTCTCTCTCTCTGCTTCCTTGCTTCCATGAGGTGAGCAGCCACACCTCTCTGTCATGAAGTTTCACTTCAGCTCAGTTTTAAAAACAATGGAACCGTCTGGCCAATGACAGGAATTCCAAACCATGAGCAAAAATAAATCTTTCATCCTCTAAACTGTTACTCTCTAGTATTTTGTCACAGTGACAGAAAGTTGACTAATGTAATCCTTAGTAATTAGTCTGGGGAAGACTGAGAGTCAGGTTGGTGGTACACGAGATGTCTGGAAATGGCTCCAGCCAGACAAGCATTGAGACTATGTATGTGCTTGAGGAGTGAAGGGGGTGAAACTGGTCCTACAGAATAGCAGACCTTCTCTAAATACTCATTGGCTCTGAATCTCAGGACATACCTGTATAACTCTGAGCTGAAAGCTTTGCCCACAGCCCAACCAATCAGATTATTGCCCTCTTTGTTTGGCCAAGCACTACTTTGACGATATGGTGGCCAGCCATGTCTTTCTTGTACCCAAATAGCCATGCTATTGGCGGTATAATTATTAGTTGCTAGGGTTCATTTGAACTCGCTCTTTAAGAGATTTTTCCCATGTCCCTAACCTGTCTCCTCCTGGTATCAGTTCAGTACCACTGGAATGGTCTTACAATCACTAAACAACTGTCAGGTACAGTCAAGGGAAATTTGCAAGTAGAATGATGGCTTTCCAAAACTAAATAAAATCAAAATAAAGTAATACTCTCAATAAGAATTGCTAATCACTTAATAAGCTCATTTGTCCCAGACTTCCTGGATTTGACATACATCTCAATATTCGCCTAAAAATACACAACAGGGTTCAGAATATTCTCCATAGCCTCTTCTTCATATTTAGCAGGTCACTGAGGTCATAGCGGCTTTTCTCTCTTATCAGCTTTCTGGATGCAACCACACTAGTCCATGCTGACTTTCCAAGGGAAAAAAGCATGGCTACAGTATCATGCTACCAACTATAACTAAACTGAGCTGCTTTAGATATCCATAATGTATTTGGAATTTTTAAAACAATCAGCCTGACTCAGAAATCCCCTCAATTTATTCTTTCAGTTTCTCCCAGCACTGCTACCCAGGCCTGATCAAGCTACACATCTGGAGTCATTATCAAGAAAAAACAATTGTGTAACTTCATAAACATATCTGATGAATGCCTGCTAAAATTATAGTAATTCTGGTACTCTATTAATTCCTTAAAATATCAAACTCAGGACCTTGCTGTTGCCAGACAGGTGTGGAACCACTGAGCTACATCCTTGGTCCTTACAATTCAATAAAGGTCTAAGCACCTTATTTTAGCAGGACAAATTACAGAATCCTTATAAGCCACAACTTGCCTTGGAAGGAGCATTTTTAGGGAAAGTTGTTTGAATATTTTGACTCACTCTGGGTACCCATAAAAGATAGAAGGGGAAACTCGAAACTTCACAGAGACAAAAGGCTTGGTTGAGATAGTTTAAACCCATACTGAGGAGTAAGAGTTACATGCTCCCTGTCATACATACATACACACACACACACACACACACAACCTCGAGTTTGTGAATGACTCCTACTGGCATGCCAATACAAATTCCAACCTCCTTGCTGAAAGCAAGAATCAGCCCGGAGCAGAGAGGCTTCCTTTCTCACTACTTTGCAAACTCTGCTTGTTAGCATCTTTGTGTCCCTGTCGCATGTCCCAGCCTGGAAAGTCTTGACATGACACATCTTTGCTTCAGGTTCCCACTGATGCAGAACATACACTGACTCCAAATGCATTTGAATTCCTTCAGTGCTAATTTCAAGAGAGGCTTTGCATCCCTCCAGACATCCCTCCAGGGGCTACACCCCCGGGCCTAATATAGTCACAAGTGTTGTTTCCCTCCTTCTGTGGTCCTGGGGAAAAGTCTACATTGCTGTTAGTTAATCTGTTAAAGCACTCTTCCTTTTTTGGTATCTGAGCTGAAGACCATTTGGACATTGTGCAGATCTTCAGCACCCTGAAGGGTGCTGTTAAACATCCTCTCACTCACTGCCACTGCCCTGGGACGACCGGAGGTGCTTTCAGCAACCACGACTGTAGCGGTGTAAACAAAGCAGACGTGTATTTTTCTCTAACGTGTAAGTAGGACTTACATGGACCAGACCTCACTTGGGGTTTCTGAATCTCAGACTCTCTTGCTGCTAAGCTCAAATCTCTCCCCAGAGAACCCAAAACTTCAGACTAACTTGAATCAGAATCTCTTCGTGGCTATCATTGATTGTACTTCTTACTAAAACCCACTGACCTTTCTTAGATAGCATTCTAGTTTGTTACATCTGGACTCACAGCGGGAAATCACACAGGCAGAGCCCCTGACGTGCACATACACACCCTGTGCAGGCCATGAATTTAGTTTTCCCTTCATCAAGAAAGAAAATGAAGGAGGAAAAGAAGGAAGGAAAGAATGATGCAGGGGCCAGGAGGGAGAAAGAGAAAAGCCAGCAAGTCACAGATGCTGTTTGTTGATACACTCCCATTGCTTTCCATTCCAGCCAGAGGTAGTAATTTTACACTCTCTTATTTGAGAAGAGACAGAGGACCTTCCTCAGACAAATACCAGGCTGTGTGATTCGAAATCTTTAAACTATCCCAAAACAATCTTTCCTATTCTTTTCAAGGGAAACTGCTTTTTCCCTTGTAATCGTAAGAATAACATTATAGATAGAACTTGGGAAAAATGGCTGAAAGAAAAAATACTTATTCTCTATAACACCATTATTCTTAACAAAAGCACCGTGGCCATAAGGATAATTCCCTTCTAGCATTTGTTTTCAAAAAGGAATAATTTTCTAAAAGTATACATTTATCTTTATTTGACATGATTCCTCAACATTTTTCATATTTCTCCATTAACTTTCAATAAGACCATTATTTTAACATAATGGAATTTATAGGTCATAATTTATGTGAGTTTTCTTGACAGTGTTTTGCATGAAGTAGTTCTCTTCCTTTTCTCAAGATAAACAATAAGGAATCCTTATATAAAAGTATTAGCTGTACATTCAAAAATCACAGGATTGAGAATTTTGTTTTCAAATAGGTATCTTTAATCCGCTTTGGTTTTATTATGAGTAAAATATTCCCAAGTTTTAAAAAGTTTAATCATGTAGTTCTGTGGTTATTCCTCTGGTAGCCTTTTGATATATAACTTGCAGCGATATTCACACGCCTTTACATATTTATATCTGAGTGGGTGTCTCCTGACTTTATACTGTGCTCCTGAGGGAGGGATCCATGCGGATCAAGGCCTAATGGATTCATTTTGTTTACTTTAACTTTTTTCATACACCTGGCTCACATTCAACACTGTCTCTTCTTTGCAACACCTTTAGTTTTCTCAACTCCCTATTTGTGCTCTTCCAGAATTTCTCTCCAAATGTTTCCAGTTGAATTATGAGGGAAAATGTAGACTTCAGGAGAGTTTTCAGTTTTTAAAATATTCCTGCTTCATTCATATTCTCTTCCTCCCTCCCTCTCCATATCTCGCTCTCTCTCTCTCCTTTGATAGAGAATAGAATCTAGAGCTAAATGCATTTTTCTTAGGACTCTACAGACACGCTGTATGACACATCCTTCACTGATGTTAAAAACCTATGACATGCCTCAATCTGACTCTTTTTCCTTCGGGTCAAGAGAATCCATTAGTCCCAGTGTTGTTGAACCTTGCCACCACTGACCACTCAGGCTGTGTAATCCTTTGTGGGGTCTGTCCTTTACATCATGGAATGTTGAGCACCTTTGTCCTCAAACCTCTATATGCCATTACCCTCTGCAATGGTGACAACCAGATATGCCTCCAGACATTCTCAGATACCCCCTGAAGAACAAGACTGTCTCCGATATAGACAGCAAAGTTAGGTAGAAATATTACAGGCATCAGACAGGGCTAAGTCCTCGAGGAAGTCCTCGGAGATGAGAACATATCACAGATGCGCCTCACGTCCCGACTAAAGTCACAATGGCCAGACTTACATACTTCCTCAAAAGTTTAAGATGATTGGTATCATATTTTTTAGATTTCCCATATAAATAAATCATTATTTCATTGGGGTGGGGTCATCTGATCCCACCCACTAAGATTAAGACTAGACTACTAACACTAAAACAAGAGTAAGACTACAGAGCATAGACCAAAATTAATGATGTCCTCCATATACCCTTGCTACTCCTGGATCAATATTAGCTAAGTGGATATACTTGTAGCCTTACTGTTTGACCATCATTTTGCCCTGCCTCTTGATTTTGTTGTACCTTGTGATTTTTCTCTATAAAGCTTCCTCTGTCAATCCATTTTCTGAGTCCCCTCCTGTCTTTCTCAGGAGCTGTCTCTCTCAATAAAAATTTTTCCTACCTCTTAACCTCCATTTTCCTTAGAATTCACTCATCAATTCTGGAAACATTAACTCAGTGTGTCTAGAAGTTTGAGAGGTGTATTTTTCTCCTACATCATTTAGAGGTCTTATGTCCTCTTCAGGTGAGAACCACAGCTGTATCATGGGAAAGCAGAAGTCAGCTATGGTGGGCTGAAAACTGGGCCCCCCTCCCTAAATTTTAATTTCCTAATTCCTAGAACATATTACTGTTTCCTGTGTCTGCTCCATATAAATTTGGATAGTAGGAGCTCAGGAATCCCTCCTTGCCTTTACAGTAGAACAAGAACTCTGCTCCCATAGACTCACTAGGTCCTGCTAAGGTAGCAGCACCCTTGCTTGCCTGCTGGGCCCTGACTATTAAAAAGCAAAGAAGCTTTTTAATTAGGATTTTGAGGTGGGAAGACCATTCACAGCTATCCGATGGGACCATATAATTAAAAGAGTTCTTATAAATCACATGACTATAATGACAAAAAGAGAGAGGAAGAGAGCCTTGAAGATGTTGTGTTTCCAGCTTAAAAGACAGAGAAAGGAATCATGAAGCAAATAATGCAAGCGGATCCTAGAAGCTGGAAAAAGCAAAGCTTCGTCCCTGGAAGGAGCAGGTCTAAGAACCAGTCTAACTTTCAGGATGATACAGCAACAAAATCATGTTGTTTTAAGACTAAGTTTGTGTTAATTTGTTACAACAGTAATAAAAAGTCAGTATGTGATTTACAGCCAAAGACTGCACTGAGTACCATCACACATTGTGCCGTAAAACCATGGGTGAAGACCAAGACTCCACAAGGACGGAGTCGTGTCCTTCACACGCAGTGCATGTGTGGAACAGAAGCTCTCATGCAGTGCGTGGTTCTTACTAGGAAGTTTATATACGTCCCAGAAACAAGGGGTAGGACAAGGCAAGTCCCACTTCTCCTCACTCCTAGCGGTTAGCTGGAAAGCCCTGTGCTTCCCATCTTGGTGACTCTGACTTCTGCAACATAATATATTCTGGTCCCCAGATAGAACACATTCTCTCTGCAAGGCATGAGATAGTCCTTTAAATAGCCACAGCTGTCACTTGGGCACTTTGTTCTGTGGCCACCAGAGGAATAACCACAGGGCCCAGCAGGCAAGCAAGGGTGTTGCTACCTTAGCAGGACCTAGTGAGTCTATGGGAGCAGAGTTCTTGTTCTACTGTAAAGGCAAGGAGGGATTCCTGAGCTCCTACTATCCAAATTTATATGGAGCAGACACAGGTGACTCTGGGGATTGACTGTGCTGGACACTGAGATCATCCATGCAGGGACCTTGTCAGGGAATGGCCTGCTGGCCAACTTTGGGGACTAGCTGGGCACGTATCTCTACTGTGTGATTTCCAGGTCCATCCAGCCAATGACTGATGGAGGCAGGGCATCAAAGATCACCTCTTCAACCCAACCTGAGCACTGGCATGCCTGGACACTGCCAGGCAGCGCTCGGGCCCAAGCACATGCTTCAGGACCCACATACCCCTCTGGTCTGATCCATGCAGAGCTCAGCCTCCTTAGCCCAGTCACGTTCCCTCCCCTCCCTTCACAAGACATCATTCCCAACAAGCACCTTGCATCCCAAGCTCTCTCCATCTGCTCCAGATGTTTGTCCACAACAGCGTTGATAGCAACCTTAGTTTCATTAGTCAAAACCTGGAAATAATGCCAATGTTCATAAGCAAATTCTGGGTAAGTGACTGCATAAAAAGGACTACTACTCACCAATAAAATCAAAGTACTACTGATCTCTGCAATGGCATGGATGAATTCCAAAAACATTTTCAACCTCTTGTTAAACAAAAAGAACAAGCATTTTAAAAAATAGTACATATTACATGAATTCGTGTATAGGAGGCCCTAGAATAGGAAGAACTAGACTACGAAACCATAAAGGAGTGATCTATGGACAAGGAGGGAATTGCTTAGTGGGGCCTCTACATACCTATGACATGTTCTAGATCTCATTTGGCATGATTTAGATGGTTTTCCATTGTTGCCAAAATGCACCAAAAAGGTAGCATCTAAATTGTACTTTAGGTACTTTGTACCTTAATTATAAAAACACATTACATATAACTGGAAATACACTCCATTTTTACTTTAACTATGAAAAAACCAGATGGATATGACCTAATACATGTCATTATGGTTTAACATTTATAGTGCCAGTCGTGGTGGTTTTGGAGCCAAGATGAGGGTTTTAACTGATGGTGGGGACCTATGGAGGGACAGATGAGCTTGGTCTGCTCTGAGCAGGGGGAGTTGTGCGGGTGGAGACTGGGAGATCACATTGCACACGGTGAACAGCAGCACCCACACTAGAGTCCATACATCAAACATCGGGACCCAGGGGTGGTGAGCAACTGTGTTTCAGGCTCTGAGGGAGAGGAAGTAATGAGATGGGACAGAGAAGAAAGGACAGCCGACTCCTGGGGACAGACGTTCCAAGACAGAGCAATGGAATCTGTCCTGTTGGTTCATCATTTAGGAAACATGTTCATCAGGACTTTTCTGGTAGCAGATAAAAGCTCAATCACTCTCCTCCCTCTGTCAGAGTTTCTTAGAGTCTGCCTCAGAGAGATGATGCTCACCTGCTAGATCACTAAAGATTAAAGACCACTGATTAATGGGTGAATGGGTGCTCTTTTCCTCTTACCAAATTCCCCAAGAAAGTCTGAATTAGCCATGTGGGCATTTTTTACCCAGACATTGTGGTCAAGGACCCTGGCGAAGACCTGGTCAAATGCCAGTCCCCTGGGCTGGGAAGGGCTGAAGCATTGTGTTTTCCATCTTCTGGAAGGATGGGTACTGTGGAAAGTGAATGGGAGGAAGGAACAGAGGAAGTGAGCAGAGCTAGGAGGACAGACGGAAAAGTCTAACAAACTTAAGACCTGAGCAGATGGGGGCAGAGCATACGCCACACCAGAGGGATGTTCAGGAGGAAGCACAGCGCAATAATGAGAAGGCTGTTGGAGTGTGGAGTGCGCAGAGGGGTGGCTTGATGACAGGCCGACTCCTGACCTGGAGGAAGGTATTCCCTCACCTAGTGACAGTAGACAGACCTTTCTCCACCTCCCTACAGCACTTCGGAGCTGACCTACACCGGGAGCTGAGAGAAAACACATCTGGTAAAGTGAAGAGAAGTGAAATCTAGAAGGTCTCCAGAACCACGCGGGATTTTTATTCCCTTCTCACAGTCTCGTAAAATTTCTAATATAAATGTAAATTTTTCAGCAAGAAATGGCATGTGGGGGCCATTCCACCTGAATCAGTGTGTGTATTAATTATGCGTTAGCTCATTTCAGTGTCCACGATCAGTCTTTCAAGCAGAAGGCAAGAGATCCATTAGAAAAGGAGTCCTTAGGAAGCACCATTCTTGTTAGGAATCTCATCAGGGCTGAAATGCCCGACAAGCCGCAGGCTGGGAGTTGACAGGCAGCCTCTCTGTGGACGCGCGGCGGCCAGCAGCAGGCCACACCTGCGAAGGCTAGCAAGTCCTGGAGCTGAGAACTGGGGGGTTTATCGCAACACCTTCTCTATCCTGGGCAACTCAGGTTTCTCATGAGGAAAAGGTGAAGGTTCCTCGTCTCACTGTAGCTGTACATGTTAGGTAAAGATAATACACGCAAACAGCTGGCTTTGGGGAAATGCCTAGAAAGGAAATGCCGCTTTTACTTTTCTGTTTTGATGAAGTACGGACTATTCCACAGGCTATTTTGTCTAAAAAATAAACCTTGTTCCGTCAAATACAGCGTCATTGTAGAGATTGTGCTAACTTTATCTATTTTAACTACATAGTCCCAGGAAGATGGGAGGTAAGTTGGACTCATCATATCCCTAGAAAGATGGATGTGAACTCAAACTTATACCAAATCATTGTTTTCTTAATGGTAGCAAAATTTCACGTTAAAGGTAGAAGAAAAACTACAGAAGGGTAGGAGGAAAAAATAGGCTCTTTTGAGCAAATTTGGGCTAAAAAAAGAAAGGGAAAACAAGGAAGGAAAAAAAATATATAACGGGCTACTGTGAAGAGGCAAGCTAGTTATCAAATTGCCATTTTTAGCTAATTTCCACATGCAGGGTCCTGGACCATAGTGAAATGCTAAAAGTTACAGCAAAGCACCAAGTAGCTGAGCAACTGTGTCATCCAGGGCAGTTACCCTGTTAATGGCCACAAGCCTCTTGGGAGAAGGATGAGAAGGAAACCTACAGCCCTTTCCTGTTGTCATCAGGCTCTGGCTTGGTGGATGTCATACCTCTGCCTCTGTCCTTAGGAGCTCTGCATCTGTGAACCACGTTAGGCCTAGAAATCGGTAAAGGGCTCCAATCCTCTGTCTGACAGCTCAAGTCAGCCTTCTGTCTAGGAGGCAGTTTATTCCCAGCTGCATAAGTCTAGCTGCGCTTTAGTGAGCTGATCGTCCCCTCTTAGCCCTAGAGATACTTGTTACCAAGCAGCCACCAATAAAGAGCCCCAGATGTCGAGCATTATGGCTCCCTGAGCATGACAGACACTAGACTGACTTTGCCTCTGGTAGGTAAGGCCTGCCCTCTACCACTGAGCAATCCAGATACCCACATGAAAACTCAAAAAACTCTTTCAATAACAGCAGCACACACTTTCATGACCGCCCACAGAGGACAGCATGATTTAGGAAAAAAAAAGGTACACTTTATATAGAGGGAGAGGAAGCTATCTGAGAGTTCTGACCATGGAAGTACTATGACTAAACTTGGTCATTTTTTACGCTTTTGACCATTTTTCAATATTTGCATTGGATGAAGGAGTCTAAGAATAATGAAGGAGAGAAGAAGTTGGGGGCTACTGGAATGTCCAGGCAGGAGATGATAGGGAAATGGTAGTGAAGATAGAGATTAGATCCATAGGACTGTTAGGATCATGCTATTCAAACTCTGAATCCTGACCTATTAGTGGCTATCACATTAATGAGTCATGACTAGACATCTCTTTAATGAAACGTAACTAAATACAAGCCACCAGAGGGCCCAGCATCTAAGGACATTTTGTGAACATCTGTTCCGGGTGTGTGTTGGTATATGGGGTGTCAACATGACATGCGTGTGAGTCACAAAGGTTTGAGGACTCTGGATTCAGGAGTGAGAGCTGCTGAATCTGACCTGGATATGAAACTGAGGGAGGACTAGCAACTCGTAGATCTCAGGCTCCTCCATTTGGTAACAGCAAGGACTGAGATAGTAGAGGTTATTGGGGGAGGTGAGATAGATGATGCTTCTGTGTAATTTTAGGTAAACTAATATATGCTTACTCCAGAGTGAAGGAAAAATTTGTTACCAGAAAAATAGCGTCATTGTTATGACTTTGACCATGTGGTTTAGAAGCCTTTGGACTGACTTACAAGAGGAGTTAGCAGATGTTGAGAGAAGCAAAGTTAGATGAGGGATTCTGAAACAGATAATACAGGCCAGACTCATGACATTTCAGGTAGAAAATTACTCAAGATCATGTATGTTTCACTGTAGCAATCTTCCTACATTTCTCCCATGTCTAAGCCTTTGTGTGAATCTGAATTTAAGGCTGATGAATTGACCTGGCAGGGGAAATTTCAAGGCAGCCCAGCATTCTGGTTGTGGCTGCTTTAGTTAGATTTATAGTGAGAATAAGGAGAAAAAAAGTAGAATGGAATAATTTGAGAACTCTTCAGTTTTGCCAGAAAGGGAGTATAGTCCTCAAGTTGGGGACCATAAAAGTATGGTTACTAAAAAGATTAGCATTAAAAGAAGTCAAGTACTTTGCACTAAGATATCAAGAAAGATGTGTTGAGGGTATCTCTGGAAATGGTGAAATCCATCACAGGCTCAGGGGTATAAAAGGATAAACCCCTCTCAAAGACTCTGCATTAAGAAGGAATAGGGTGCCCTGCTTCTTCATGGCCACAGGGTGAAGTGTTTCTGCAGCTCAGCCATCTCAGCTTGTAGAGGGCGGTGCACCCATAGTCCAAGTGGGCCCGGCTACTGCTCGAGCAGAGCAGACCTTCACATGCTCCATGTGGGGCTGGCTTTTCAGGCATGAAGAATGCAAGAATTATCAAGCTTTAACCCAGTTTTCAGAAGGTGGTCTAGGACACCAGACAAAAACATGTGGCAGTCACAGTGCCTGCCAGGAACCTCTGAGAGGAAAATTGCAGCTGGGGGAGTGAAGCTAAAGTTGCAGTGGAGATCCCAGGAAGTTGGAGACCCCAGGAATGTGCAATGTGCTGGGGAGTCTGCAGGTAGGAATGTGAAGCCAGCCTAAGAAAGGAGCCATGGGGCTGCAATGGGCAAGACCTTAGAGGCAGGATCTCCTAAGCCCTTCACAGCTCACGTCTCAGCATGACTGCCCTGGGCACAGCACATGGGGCTACATGACTCAGGCCTGGCCTGCTGGCTTTCAGTCTTACTTTGGTCTGATTTCTATTCCACCATTCATCCATTTTGATTGGAAACAGATACCCTATGCCATTGTATGTTGGAAATAATAACTTTCTGACGTTTCTAAGGGTTCATGGCCAGGAGTTTGGCTAGAATCTCAGAGGAAACTTTGGCTTGGAGTTTTCAGCAGGGCTAGAACTGTTGAAGTCTTTGGAAACTCTTAGAGATGCACCCCATGCATTTTGCTCAGTGACATAGGTGAGCCTTTTGGGGGCCAAGGGCAGGTTTAGATCTTAAGTGTTCCCCAAAGTCTCAGGTGTTTGGAAGGCAATTGAATCATGGAAAGGTCACATTCATCAAATGCCACATTTTGGATTCATCTATTGATGACATCAGCGGGTCATGTGATTTTAGGAGGTGGGGCCTGGCTGGGGTGGGTCACTACACAATGACTTGAAAAGGCACATTCTTATCCCCACCTACCTGCCTCTTTCTCCAGTTCCTGGCTCATGAAGTAAGTAGTTTCTTTCCACTGGGCTACTTCTGCTTGGAGCCAGCTAACCACTGACAGTCTTTCAAGCCCTGAGCCAAAGCCTCTCCCCCTTTAGGATGGGGCTCCACAAGTGGAAATCTAATACAATGACCCTCAGCACATACCCTGCTTTCTGGGAAACAGGGCTTCTCTATAGCATTTCCTGCCCTTCAGAAAAGGTGTGAGGGGCTCCTGTGCTTGGATCCTGGCTCCCTCGCAGGGCAGCCCTGGTGGGTGCTGCCCGGCCCACCTGCACATCGACACCTGCAAGGGAGGCGGCGGGTGGAATCGGTGCTGGAATTTTGGCCTCATAACTCACAGCCCACTCCGGTGATGGATGGGCTGTGCATAGCGCTTGCCATTGATCCCAGACCTAGCTGAAAAGTGCAACAACCGTGGCCGCTACACTTACACTGGGAGCTGACAAGTGTCTGCAATGCGGCGCGAGGCCCCCAGGACTGCGCTTGGGCCACCATCTGCCTTGTCAGCGCACGGCTCAATCCCTCCTGCTCTGGCCCCTTTGTAAATTGCCTCTGTCAGCTTCTCCTAGCGGAAACTCCTCTGTTCATCAATCAGAACCAATGGCCTGTTAGAATGAAAGATTCTCCTCCCTCACCAGCTGCAGAAAGAGTTTCAGGCAGGAGCACTATTTGCTTTGGGGAAGCCACCAAATACTTCCACAGCCAGTGTTGGGCTGTCAGCCCTTCTGGTCCTGCAGCCCTCGTACCTGTCCCTGCTGAGCCCCCAGAAGGACCAGGACTCACCTCCCACCTGTCAGCACTTGGAGACTGCACAGAATTCAGATTTGCCTCATGTTTGAGTCAGAGCTGCCCATTTCTAATCATAAAGACAATCTACCCTCATCTGTGGTGAGCACGTAATACAGTCGTTAAATATTTTACTTTGTTCTTTATGATACATATGTGGGGCACCTATTTCATAGGGATAGGAGGTTCCAAGGCAGCTTCATACATATCTCCAAGGAGAGAAGGCAGAAAGTCAAGAGAGGCTGCCCAGAATCAAGCTCCAGCTCCGTGACTCTCTGGGGTAGTCAGTCATGTCATCTCATGTCTTTTCCTTCTGTAAATCATGGGCATTATGGCTGCTCACTCCACAGGACTGAAATGAGGGTTAGATGAAGTAGCGCATGTCGTGTGTTTAGAACAGTGCCCAGCACCTGGCGACTGCCATGGAAGCAACACAAATTGTCAACTGCATCATCTTTACTACTGAATTAAGCCTGACAGAGGAAAATTACATCTTATGCTACCCATTTTATAGATGGAAGAACAGAGGCTCGAAGCCTTAAAGAGGACAGACCACAAGTCAGTAATTGACGGAGCCAGAGTTAAACAGACGTTCTGACTCCAGACCTAGGTCTTCCTTACCTCCATGACACTGTCATAGTATTAATACTCTCTCACTTATTACCATAATGATAAGAAATCCTCTAGGATTTGCTACCCTCTGAATGAGCAGCCTCTTCTATGGTTTGTGTCATCCCTGTTGGCAGGATGACCTCCCCTGGCCCAAATGGAAATGTCCTGGAGGGGCCCGAGGGTCTCCAAGGATAGGACACTGGAAGGCTGTTGAGGGCCACCTGTTCTGAGGCAGGTGAGAAGCAGACTCAGAGTGAGCTGCTGATAGTTTTCTGGTCTGTTGATGAAAACAGCGAAGCACTGGTCCTTGTCTTCCTGGTGCTGCTGGCGTTGAGCACTGAAACACCAGCCCCACTGCTGCACAGCGGGGCTAATGGTGGCTGCTCGGATGGAAGAACAGCGTGAAGCCAAACGGCTCACTGGAACAGAGGTCCTGCTGAGCCAGATCCGTGCTGACACAGGCTGCAAAGCCCCCTCCTCCCTGCGGGTGGCGCACTCCAGGGGCTCGTCCTTGTGCACTTCCGAGCGTCTGGAAAAACCCCAACGCTGCTTCTCTGCCCCTCACGGAGGCCGCAGGCCACCACCTTTCCTGGCAGCACACTCTAACTTGCTTCCAGCTAGCTCAGGGGCCGGTCACAGCTTCCTCTTGGCTTTTCTTGGTTACTTGTGATGTTGAGCCCTGATCAAGGACTTGTGAAAGACAGGAAGGCTGAATACTTCTTACCCAGCCCAGCCCAGGCCTGATTTCTTTCCCCTGCAGGAAAGACAAGCCTCCTCTTCTCAGTTCAGTTCCTACCTAACTGCACTGGACACAAATGGCCTGTGGCACTGGTTCTGCCTCTGCTGCCCTGGGCCAAGTATTTCCCTTCATGCCCTGGGTCCTGACTGACAGAGCTAATCAATCTCTACCAGTCACCTCAGAGGCGTGACTGCACTTGATTGCCTTTTGATAATAGCCAGCAGAAATACACAAGCCTTTTGTCACAGGGTCAGGGAAAGGTTTATGTAAACAGAAACGGAAACGTTTAACTAGAAGAGGGACGGGAGCCAGTATCGCGTGATAGAATGAAAGCATTTAGGCATAATTATGATTTGCATTTTCCTGCCCTGGACACCAGTTTCACATCAAATTTCCCAAGATGTTTCATGTCTTATGTTTCTAGAATACTGAACAGAAAAGAATACTGAGAAGAAAAATGGTAACAACCCAAACAAGGAAAAGACATCTACTTCCATTTCCACTCACTGCTGGGACATTTATAGTAAGTGTCTTTGTTTTGTGCTATGAAGCCTAGGTCTGTAGAGTAGGGATTTCTTCCTAAGACACTCAAAGTGCTTAGACAAGGCTCCCGAGTTAGTGTCACCTCCTCAAGGTGAAGGGGGTTGATCGTGGAGAGCATTTTGCTTATTGCCGGAAGTGTTCTGTGAAGTTCATCGTGTGATGTGACTGCATAGCCCCTCTCCAGTCCTCACTGGGATTGCACAGGTCACTCTGGTCCTGGTGAGCCGACAGGGGTCTGGCTGCTGCCCCAGAGATTCATCCCCATGAGCACAACTGTGGAGCCACACCTGGGAGGGTCCGAGGCCAGGGGTGTCTCGCCACATGCTGGCAAAAATCTGTCTTAGGTCAAAATAAAGTTTGGACAATTATGTCTGGAAGGAGCTGATGCTGTGGTTGGGATATGGATTAATGAGTGTCCCAAAGGTTCAGAGAGAAACTTAATGCTCACTGTGCCTTATGGACAGAGTAGGTCCATGACTACTGTATTCATCTATGAGTCAGTTAGAAGTGATTTAGATTAGATAAGTGCATTAGGGTAGAGCCCAAACGGTTGGACACAGCTGGCTTTACACAACAGGGTGGTGGATGAGACAGAAGGACGCAGAGGGAGGGGGAGGTGGAAGAGAGAACATAATATTTTTTGTCATGTGCTGCTTTGAGTTTCTGTTACCAGGAAGGCCATTACCAGGTATAGATCCTTCAGCTTCCACAATTGCTATGCAAGATATCCCTCTTTTCTTTATAAAGTTATCCAGCATCAGGTATTTTATTTTAATGATGCAAAGCAGACTAGTACAACTACTGACTCAAAACTCAGGAACGCCCAGATCTTACTGGTCTGGGAATTTCATAGGTTCCTTCCCATCATCTGCTCTCTCTCAGCTTCATTGGTATAAATTCCAGGGAGGGACATTCCAGGAGTCCTGGAGCTAGACAGGATTATGAAAGAGATCTCTTCATACAAGAAAAGGTTTCTGTTTCCTGACACATTTACCTCCAGAAGTTTCAGAGCTGAGCAAGGAGGCGTGAATCTAACACTGCGGCCACCGCCACTGAGCTTGGCCCTGGATTCTACTGTGCAAAGTTTACAGGATAGGCAATATTTGTCCAAGAAGGAAATTGTTTTTCCAAACAACAGGAAGGCTCCTGATTCAGAAGCACTTTTCCTCTCTCCACAGCCCATTCCTGGGCTATTTTTGGGCCTTCACAGAAGGGGAGAAGCAAAACTCACAACCAGCCATGGGTTTATTGACACTGAGGAGGTTAATCGAATCAGACTTTTTCCTTTCTTGATCAATATGTGTCTGGCTTGTGTTGCTCATAGACAGTTATCCAGTTACCTGCTTTCTAATCACACCTTCCACAATCTTTAAAAATTCAGCTTGTTCCATTGATTCAGGCAACAGCTAAATTGATACCCAGTCTCCTGCAGAACAGATTTAATCTGGCCTGTGCTTGATTAAAGCAGTTTGCCGAAACCAGCACTCATGTAATTTCCTTACCTTTCACAGCGACCTCAGAAGCTATTCTAGTCCAACACGTGACACAAGGAATTCTCAGCTCTCCAGGCTCCCACCAGACTGTGGAGATTTCTAGGACAGAATTGTCCCTTACAGAGCTAATTCTCTGCTGACAACAAGATAAATCTGTCTTATTTTCAGCTTCTTAAGATAAATTTATAGAAATGGAATTGATGGGTCAAAAGGACATTTCTTTAACACATTTGATTATTCCATTGTTTGTAGAGCAAAATAGGTGAGAATATAAATGTCACTGAAATACAACTACAGAAGGGGAAATTCATATTGCCTTTATAAATTGATTTAGGAAAGAAAAATTTCTTCAGAATCGCAGTGTGATACAATAATAATGTCACAGAAACTTAAAATTCCTATATCCTCAAGCATTTACATTAATATTTGTTTAACAAATTTCTCATGGAGTGAAAAAATTTAATTAAAATGAAATTGCAGCCTGAAATTCATTCATATAGAGTAATCACTTACATTGTCCTTGGAGATTAAATAATGAAGCTAAAGGCTTCCTAATTACCAAGGAAAAAACCTCCCATCTATGTCATTAGTTCTCACTTCAACCTTGCAAAAGAAGCAAGTGCAATTTAATTTGCTTGCAATGATAATTCTGAAATTGTAAGAAATTAAAAATATTTAATAATGCCCAGTATTTAATAATGGATGATATAAAGATAAATTATAAAGAAGTTATATAGGTCACAGAGAAACAGTAATATACCTTCCGAGGGTAATGCAAATAAAAAACAAGGTAGCTCACTGTACAATGTCTCAGAAGTTGCAGGAGAAGTTACTGTCAGTTTCTAGACTCGACAGTGATCTAGAACAACCCAAACAAAATCTACTCTCAAGAACATGCCAGAGAAGAGAGTCAGGTTTGTCACAGAGTAATGCTTTATAGTTTTCTTTCCATCTTGTCCTTACGTTGTTCAAGACAGAGATGTTGGAATTGAATACAGATGAAATAGCCTCACTTCTCAGTGTGAAAATATAGTATAAATCCTCTGACCCTTAAAGGGTTAATTATAAAAGAAATTAACTGGTTATATTCTTTCTGTGGAAATTAGTATTACATACTACAGTAGAGGTAGATACAAGGGCTACAGTTAAAGAAATACATCCAAATAATAAGGTGTGAAATTTCTAGATCTTTCTCCTATACCAGTCATTGTTTTGAGATAAACGAGCTTAAGTAGCTCATGTGAGAGTTTAGGGCTTCTCAGAATATGTACAGAAGTAGGAAATTTTCAGATTGCTATGAGCGACCTTTCTGGCTGTATCCTGGGTACCAAACACTCCTCCCTACTCTGTTAGCTTTGGTGGGATCCACAGGGCTTTGCATTTCATAGGACATGGTAGGAAGTTCATTCTTGGATGGAACGGTCCAGCTGGTACACTGGTACTGTGCCCACGCTCTGGAGAGTGAATGAGCAATTCATTTCTCTCAAGAAAAACACTCGAAATGACAGCTAACACAGAGAGCATGGATGCTTTTACCTCATGTAAGCCTGTCAGAAATGTGATGCGATTAGTAAGAGTATTGTGTCTGCCTTACAGATAAAATAACAGCTACAAAAAGATTGGGCTAGAAACTGGATAGGCTGAAACTCAGACCCAGGGAGTCCAGAGTCAAGATAATGTTCTTTTGATATTCATAGAAAACCCCACAAGACTTATTTTTGATTGGGGGATATTTATAAAGTTGGACATTTTCAAATGACAGTACAACTTCCATATCATAAACATTACCCTTTGGAATGTTGAGTCTGATGATCTTTGGTTGTTGTTCATAATCTTATAACTGCCAACAGAAAACAGTTCCTCCCTCCTGAAAATTCTTCTTGCCCATTGAAACTGATCTGATCTCTCTATTCTTATCACAGGCAAAATCTGGACAGCTTCTGTCATTCAAGTTTTTCCCCTTATTTAGAAGTTCATGTAAATGGATTTATAATTTTGTAGTTGATTGTATTTGACTTCTTCTATTTACCATGGTTAAGACATATTACTATGTGAGTTGATACTTATACCTGTTTATGGATGAATGTTTCCACATTATAATTTTCCATGACTATCTGTCTATTTACCATTGCTGTATTTAGATTCTTGCTATTTTTTTACTATAAATATTTTATGGATACTTTATTATACATATTTACATAGGTACAGCATGGTTTTTGTTTCTCTTAAACAAATGCCCAGGGATAGACCTGCTGAGTGTGTAATGATTTGCCATTACATATTCCTCCTGACAGGTTGAGAGTTCTAGTTATTCTACATTCTTCCAAAATTTTGTCAGTTTTTAAACTACTATTCATTTTTAACTTATGTTTAACAAAAACTGTATATATAAATGAGGCGCCATGTGGCATTTTATACATTATGTAGTGTTTAAAACATACCTAACCCTCATTTATTTATGATGAAAACATTCAAAATGCTTTCTCCTAGCTTTTTAAGTCTATAGTACACTGTTGTTGTCTACAGTCACCCTACTTGGCTGTGGCATCACAAGCCAACACTGCTTGCCCCTATTAGTTATAAACATTCATCAACTTTTCCTCAGGTACAGCCATCGTCTTTTAGACTTTTGCCATTCTAGTGGATGTGCAAAAGTATCCTGTTGAGATTTTAATTTCTGATTATTAGCAATGATTTTACCAGTGATAAAGAGCAACTCTTACAAACAGCAAGAGCAAAATGGCAACTGTATACGGAGGGATAATAATGCAATTAATGGTTGACTTCTTATAAGAAATCAGAGAGAAAAGAACAGAAAAATATCTTTCAGTGCCCAAAGAAAATTGTTGCCAAACCAAAATAGGAGACTCCAATTCTGTATCTCATGGATTTTAAAACATGCCACATGTACTTGGAGCAAAACCAGAATTTTAGTGCAGGTGACATGGTGGTTTTTGAGGGTGGTGAGGAGGTCGGTCAAGGTGGGGGAGCGGAGTCTATAGTTTCTGAACCTGCAGGAATCCGACGGCAGCAGACCTGACACTGCCTGTCATCAATGTCCCCTAGTCATTGACTCAGACAGGAGGGCTCATTGTTGTCTGCTGAAAGCACATTCAGCTGTAGCTGCAACCTACTACCTCAAGGTTCTCAGAGCAGGGGACCTGGCACTCTTGGCAAATACCTCACTTCTTTGGAGATCTGGCAGTGACCCATCTCTGTGCTGCTGTCAACTTTCCAGCCCGCTGGATTAAGTCTCAGGGGTCATGGCACCGACAACACCGTTTTGGTATCAACTCCTGAATTATTTTCATTGAATAGTTCCAAAGCCTTCCTGTGACTCTATGGCATAGAAGAGGCTCCTGCCTGAGTGAAGATCCAGATGCATGAGAGGAACAGGGCAGTGGCCCAGCAAAAATGGATGGCACTCACGTAAGGTAACTTGAGAAGAGCCAGATATGGGGCTATTTATGAATATTTCGGCCAAGTGTGGCCTGTACCGCAGCAAAGGTGCAGTTCCCCAGAGATTTGGGTGCTCATTCTGCAGGGAGGGAGCAGGAAGCAGTGCCTGACAGGCAGTGTGGGAGTGGAGCTCGCTGTCCCTGTCAGGGGTGTGTTGCTGAACTCCTGACAGAACCTCACAGTTCAGTCACAAGCGCGTGACTCACAGGAGTCTCCCACAACTCACTAGAGGAAAAAGAAGAGCGATTATGGGGGTGTGTGAAGGGGAGGCCAAGAGCCTGCAAGATGTGTCTTATCATTATCACGACTTGGAAACCTCAGAGAACCAGAAGTCCCTTTCTGTGAAGTCCTAGAGTCCAGAGTATTAGCCTTGTGTGAGAACATCTGCTAGAACCTCAACAAAACTGAAGCGTATTTTTCTACTCTGATTTTTATTTCTGCAAATAACACATAAATATATTCCCTTTATTCAAATATTAAAAGAACGGAATGGCGCCTCCCGGTCTATTTTTGACTGGTGACTTTTCACACCATCCAGGAGGCTCGTTTCCTCCCTCTCCAAGCTGCCCACAGCTTCTCCCACCTCCCATCATTCCTTGTGACAAGGGGAGTTGCTGAGGATTCAGGTCACTCCACATCAGTACCTCAGTTTTCCTCAGGGGACTGATTGGTAATTTTTAGCCCATTTTGCCTTGTTTTTAGCTACTGCTTTCTGAAGGAGCAAAATAGCTTGCATCATTCTTCTTGTCATAACTGAGTAAATGTCAAGACCTTTGCTTTGAAATCCTAAATGACACTATCTTTCAAGATTGATGACTCTTTCAAGCTGTGCGTGGGAACACTGAGTCCTTGCCTCAGCCCTCAGGTTGGCATAACTCTGGGCCCCTTCTTGGAAACTGTTTTCTTTTTCTCTGTTCCACTCCAGTCCATTTCTCATTCCCACCTCAGCTTTCTTAGCTTCCTTTCCTGGTATAAGAAATTCAGGATCAAGAAAGTAGCATGACTTGCTCAATGTCACATAACTGGTATTATCTGTTGCCGTTCATATTTGAGAATCTCCTGTACTCAAGACAAAGGTTAGTACTCATGGACTAACCCTGCAGGCTCATGTAGACACTAGGTGGGATCTTACAACTTTGAGCTCTAGTCTCGGTGGTGGAACTGATGTCCGGGCCTGGCACACCATCAGGTAAAACCCAGAGGACTAGGCAAGTCCTAGGGGCCCACAGCTCTAGGCCTCTCAGAGGACCGTACGAGCCAGCACAGCTTCAGATTCCAGGCCGGTCTCTGTGGCTCTAGGTCGACTCCCACAGCCTGAGATTCCAGTATGGAAAGTTTGGACCGAATCTTCTGCCTGCCCTTATCAGGCTGGGTTTCACCACTAGAAGTGCTAGGCCTTTCCGGCAGACTCATTCTCTGGGTGGATTTCACTGCCAGGCCAAGCCCAGAAGTCTAGGCTGACCCTAAAACCATGGGAACTGAGCTGACTCCAATGGCCCTGGCCCTTCAGTCTGCCCCAATGCCAGGCCATTCTAAACAGGCTGAGGCTCTAGGCCCACCTGAGTACTGGCCAGGTGTAAGTGGATTTGTCCCATGCACACTGTGCTGTCACCTGTAACTCCAGGCTATCCTTGAGAGCCCACATCCTCAGCTGAGGAGACAAGCTAGCTCCTGGGAATATAGGCTACAGACCCCACTCAGGACCAGGAAAGGTCCTATGGCCCCAGGCTCAAGACTAGTCTACACCTAACTAGACTCACACATCCCAAGCTTTAGGCTGCCTAGAACCAGGTCAGCACTCCTATTCTCAGGTAGCAGGTTTGCCCAGTAAGACCAGTCTCTGCAGCCATAACCTCCAGTTTAGACCCCATGGACTTGTATGCAAGCAGACCTAGGGTCTGATCTGCCCTCAGAAGGCCTCAGCACCAGTTTAGGCTCCAAAGATTGAAGACCAACACAGTCTCAGGAGTGTCTCAGTGAACACAGGAATCAGGGACAAGCTTGTTCCACCAGATCTAGACATGAGGCTTATCCTAGCACCTGATCAGGTCCTACAGACTCAAGCTCAGGTTCCACCCAACACCAGGTCAACCACTGTGACCCATTCCCAGAGATACAGGTTCCAAGAGCACCCCCATGGATACAGGGTCCAAGCCAGGCTACCTCTGTGGACTCAAGTTCATACACTCCTGGGGACCCAAGTACCAAACCCATCTGTCCACTTAACCTGCATATCCAGACCCTACCAGTGTCCTCAGAATATTTAAAGTGGTAAATAGTAAAGGACTTTCCTAGATAAAGGCAACCTACAAAAACAAAGGGAAATCTGCATTTTCCAATGTGTAGGTATCAACATGAGACAGTAAGAGACACTGTTTTACCACCAGAAAAAGAACACAACCATCTCCCATTAGCTGACAAGGACATGGAGACATATGAGCTATAAACAAAGAATCAAAATAATTTTTTAAAGAACTTCAGTGAATTTCAAGCAAATGCAGATGAAAAATGCAATTTCTGTTTTCCCAACACTAGGAAAACAATGGTCAAAGTTATACATTTAAAAGATTGAGTTTTTTTTTAAATCCAACATATTCTGAAAGTATAAAAAACAAAAAAACACAGTAGAGGACATCAACAGCATAACTGAAGAAAAAGAATCTATGGTTTTAAAGATAGGTTACTTGTAAATACAACCTCTACATCAAAGAAAATAATAGTAAAGAAATGAAGAAAGCTTATGGGATTAATAGAATAATGTTGTGGCTCATGAGCAGATGTCCCAAAGACTCATGGAATCACAGGAGGGGCTTTTTTAGATGTGGCTGGATCTAAAATGTGTGATGCTGGAATTAAGGATGTGCATTTCCTGAATTAGTTCACTGACTGGCTTGGCACCTGCCCTAAACCAGGTAACCTTGATAGACTATAAAAGGGGCATACAGAAGCTACTATTATCATTTGCTTGTTGTTTGGGGTATCTTCTGCTTTATCATGGACTATTTCTCATCTGCCATGCCTCTGCTCTGCCACCCTGCCATGGAGCCAGCTGATTATGGACTGAAATCTCTCTGAGCTCTGTGCTACACTAAACCTTTCCCCTTTTAACTTTGGCTCTTGAGTATTTTGTCTGGGCAATGAGAGAAAATTAGCTAAGACAGAATCTGATATCAGAGAAGCAGAACTGTTGCTGTGACAGTATTTGTCACGTTATCTTAAGCCATGTGGTTTAAGAGTCTTTGAACTCGGTTGTGGGAATGGGAAGAGTGAGGGAAGGTGGGGAGATACAATGAATTTTTAATAAGACCCTAAAAATACGGGAAAAAATGATTACAGCAAACCTAAAACTGTCTGCACAGCTAAAGAAACGATCAGCAGAGTGAGGACAGGAGGAAATATTTGGCACCTATTCGTTTGGCAGACAGTTAATATCCTGAATGTATAAGGAATGAGAAATTAAAAAGTAATAAAAAATGTTAAGTAATCCAATTTAAAAAATGGGCAAAATGATTTAAACTGACACCTCGCATAAGAAATTTAAGTGGCTAATAAATATTCCATAGAAGTTTCATATTATTAGCCATCAGGAAAGCAATGATCAAAACTACAAGCCAATATCATCTCATCCAAGTTAGACAGGCACAAATAAATGCATAGGTGCACACAAACATACATATGCAGGCATGGTGGTTCACACCTATAATTCCAGTACTATGGAAGACTGAAATAGGAGATCTGTAAATTCAAACTAAGCCTGCACATTCAAACGAACCAACCAATAGCCTATACACTGTTGTGTACATTCAATAATACCCACGTTTGTGCACTGTAGACAGGAATGCAAATTAGTGCAGCCACTCTGTTTTTTGAGACATAGACTTGCTTTTTCCTATAGCCACTATGGAGAACAGTATGGCAGTCCCAAAAAACACTAAAAATAGAACTTCCATATGATCTAGATGTTCCAGTCTACGGCCACACCATCCTGGACATGCCAGATCTCGTCTGATCTAGCTCTTCCATGCTTAGGTATGTATTCAGAGGAAATAAAGTCAGCATACAAAAAACACGTATGATTGTGCTTGTGTATCAGTAACATATAGAATCAGACTAGATGCTCATCAACAGATAAGTGAAGAAAATATGGTACACATACACAACGGGGTATTTTTATCCATAGGGAAAAATGAACTCCTGTTATTTGCAGTAAAATGAATGAGAGTAGAGGAAAACATATAAAGCAAAACAAATCAGACACAGAAGGACGAGTAGTACATGTTCTCTCATATATGGAAATGGAAAAAAAAGGTCAACCTAAAATAGAGATGACCAGTGACTGCCAAGGATACGGAGCAGTGGGAAAGACACGGGTGGGAGAAGGGCAGCTGGACATGATTAATGCACAGTGTATGTATGGATGGATACCTCACATTGAATCCCAGCAACATGTATAATCAACATGTTTAATTAAAAATCATATGAAAATATAAAACTCACTTGTGAAGTACACAGCCAAATGCAGAATACTTTAATACCACAGTAATGTGAAATAAATCATGTATTTTAGAAAGAAGCCTGTATTTTTGGAAATAATAGCTATAACGATTTGTTAAGGAATATAAAATATTCCTTATAATAATATTAACTATAACATTAAAACAAAATGTGTTGGAGAATGGAGTGAAAATATAGCTGTGCGCAATCAAGGTGGGGCTGTTAGCTTAAAATACTAGCTTGTTGGAAAAGATACTTTATGTATGCCTCAAGATAAATAAAAAGCAAAAATACAGTAGATACATAAAAAGTAAAAAGGAAAGAGTCAAAACATATTACCAGATAAAATCACCTCCTCAGAAGGAAAGCAGGAAGCAGGGAATAAAGTACTTACCAAGAAAACCTCAAACAATTAACAAAGTGACGTTAAGTTTTTGCTTCTCAATAGTCACCTTGAATGTAAATGGACTAAATTCTCCATCAAAAGAGAAGAGGGCAGGAGGAAACAAAGGAAAAGCCACACGCGTGATCTAGCTCTATTTTGTGTACAAGAGATTCTTCTCACATTTAAGGACATACACAGGCTGAAGGAAAAAGGGTCAACAAGGACTCCGTGCAAACGGAAGCCAGCAACCGAGAGAAAACAGAAGGGTCAATATTTATATCAGATAAAAAATTTTTTTAAAACTCTAAAAAGACGAAAGAGGTCATTCGATAGTGATAAGAGGGATTGAGTCACCAAAAGAATATGATTATTCATAAGTCTCCAGTCTGGAGTACTTAATGTATGAAGGAGATTGTAATTGATATAAAAGGAGAGATGGATTATGAGACAATCATTAGAGGAGAATTCAATATCCTACATTCAGCCGTGAAGAGATCAGAGAGACAGGAAGTTGTCAGACTCAAACTGCACTTCAGACTAAAGGAAACTAACAGACTTACAGAACATTCCATCCACCAGCCACAGGATACATACTCTTCTCAAGTGCACACGGAATATTTTCCATGGTAGATCATCTGTTAGGCCACAAAATAAGTCTTCATAATTTTAAGAAGCTTGAGATCATTTCAAGTCTCTTTTCTATCCCTGTGGTACAAAACCAGAAACCCATAGTAGGAGAAATTTTGGAGGGTCCACAAATACAAGGAAATCAAGTGGTCGTGAACATTGGAGAAATTAAAAGGAAACTTAAAAAATATCTGGAGACAAAATACAAATACAACATAACACAACTTATGAAATAGAGCAAAAGCATTTCCAAAAGGGATACTTTTGGCAATAAACACCTACATAAAACAAAAAACTCCAATAAACTGTTCTTATTGTAGCTCAAGGAACTAAAAAACACACAACTGAGCCCAAAGTTAGTAGAAACAATGAAATAAAAAATAGAAATGAATACAAGAGACTAGAAAAACATCAATATAACTAAGCATTTAAAATAAGTTTTGAGTGCCGGGGATATAGCTCAGTGGTTCCAGCGCCTGTCTTGCAAGTACAAGGGCCCAGGTTCGATCCCCGGTAACCACATAACAATACTGGGCCTGGGAACTCCCTCCAGCAGCAACCAGTACCACATACCACAGTGCCGGGCATGGTGGCTCACGCCTGTAATCCCAGCACTCGGGAGGCAGAGGCAGGAGGATTGCTGTGATGTGAGTTGGAGGCTGAGCTCAGGGCCAGCCTGAAACTAGAAAGTGAGACGCGGTCTCAAAAAAATCCTAAAAAAATAAAGTTTGAAAAGGATACACAAAAGTAAGCTCTTATTGTAGGACAAAAGTTTCAAATAAAATCAGTATGACAACTGGCACAACAGACATAGAATCATACAATATTGAACAACAATCTACCGCTGAAAACAATGGGGCGACTCAGAAGAAATGTGTAAATTTCCAGCACACAAAACCATCTAACACTAAATTATGGGTAAATAGAAATCTGAATAGACCAATGAGACATTGAGTCAGTAAGAAAAGCTCTTCCATCAAAAAGCCTTGATGCTCACTGTTATAATTCTACTAAACATTTTAAAAACTAATACCAATAACCCATAATCTCTTTGCAAAAGCTGAATAAAAAAGACTTTAAAACTCAAGTGTTTCAGGGGGCAGACTTACCCTGGTAGCAAAGCCAGACAAAGATACTATGAGAAAAGAGAACCATAGACCAATATCCCTGATAGATGTAGATGGAAAAATCTTCATCAAAATATTAGTAAGCAAAATTCAGCAGCACACTGCAAAGATTCACAGATATCAAGTGAGATTTGGTCCAGGGATGAAAACATCGTTCAACATATGCAAATCTATAAATGTGATGCACCACATTAAAAGAAAGGAAGAAAAACCATATAATCCACAAAAAAGTAACACACGTGGGAAAGAATTTGACAAAATTTAATTTCTTTCATCATTAAAAAATCCATTAAAGAGATGCAAATTGAAACAACTCTGCCATTCATTCTAGAATATGATGGAAGTTTAATCATCAAGAAATCAAAAAATAAAGCTGGTGAGACTGTGGTAAAAAAGGAGCCTGCCTGCTTTTTGATGGCACTATAAACTAGTACAACCATTTTGGAAATCAATGTGGAGTTTCTTAATTAAAGTTAGAAAGTCCTTATGACTCAGCTGCTAGTCATCTTCCTCCAGATACTTAGGACATCATATCAATGTTTACAGCACACATTTCCTAATAGCAAAATCCTGGAAACAACCTGTACACCTGTCGACAGATGATTGGATAAGGAAAATGTGCTATCTACACATAATGGAATATTACTCAGCTATAGAGGACGATTTGAGACATTTGTAGGAAAATGGATGCACCTGCAAAACAATGTCGAGTGAAATTAATTATACGCGTGAACTTGATACCATATGGTATCTCTCATGTGATGAAGGCAAAGTATAAGCTAAGAGCATAATAAAAGGAGAGAAAGAGCCAAAGTGAGGGGTCTCTTGCAGGTGGGAAGGAGTCCAGGGGGCCAAGGGTGAGAGAGGAGGGGGAAGGGGGCAGGGAGAACATTTTCCAAGTACAAGGTCCTAATAACCTCAGTGGGGTGACACATTGATATAATCTGAAGAGAAACTAGAGTATTGCAGTAATCCTAATGAATGTGGACATTATATGCTGTAAGCACAAACTAAGATTAATAATATCAAGAACAAACAAGGGGAAAGGGGAACAAGAGGAGGAGCTGAGATCATACTCAAGAGTGACAATATTCTGAGATCAGGAACAATGTAAGAACACTTACCTGACCAATTCTGTTCAACATAGTACAATATGTCCTAGCTATGGCAACTGGAGAAGAGAAAAATAAAGTCCTACAACTTGGAAAGGAAGAAGTTAAACTGCCATTAATGTAATTGTATATATATGACCCTCACTACACTTCCAGAAAAAACAAATGCAGTCAAACTGTGTAGTACTAATCAACCTACAATGGGTAGGGATGTAACTCAATGGTTCTGTGCCTGCCTAGCAAGTGCAAGGTCATGAGTTTGATTCCCAGTACAGGAAAAAAAAAAAAAAAAAAAAAAACCCACACAAAAACCAGTAGAATTTCTTATGGTAACAATGAACTGACTGAAAAAAAAAAATTGGTGAAAGACATTGCAAAAGATAAATGAAAGGAAAAATTTTCCCATTCAGTAGCTTAAACAGGTTTGATCATCCCCCCCAACAGTTTATGGACTGAAAGTCTGGTCCCTACCTGGCAACATTTAGAAATGATAAAATCTTTAAGTGTGTCACTGAGGTTGCCTCCTGCAACAGAAAATACTGTAGTTCTTGAGGGATGCTGCAGAGTTAAGCACAAGTGAGTTATAAAGTGAACACTACCACACACTTGGCTGGCTCTCTTCATTTTTCTGCCATCTTGTAATGCAGTAAAAGGGCTGGACTGATGGGCCACCCAATTTTGGGCTTTCAGCCTCCCAAACTGGGAGCTTAATAAACTTGTATTCTTTATAAAGTACTTAGCCCCAGGTAGTTTGTTATAAAAAAACAAAAGATACATAATTCTGTGTTTATGAATTGGAAGGACATTTGTCTATACTATCCAAAGTGTTCTACCAATTAAGTGCAATCTCTATTAGAATTCCCAGGACTATTTTCACAGATATACAAAAAGGACCCTAAAATTCCTGTGGAACTCGAAGAGGCTCCACTGGCTAAAGCAATCAAGAGCAAAAGTAATAGAACTGGAATCACATTATCTGACTTCAAAATTTTCTACAAACATAATAATCAAAATAGCATGGTATTGGCATAAAACCAATAGAAAGACAGAATATTGTGCCAGGAAATAAGTCTACAAATCAATTATGTCTCAACACAAGTGCTAAGAGCACACAGCTCTTCAATAAATGACAGTTTCTTCAATAAATGGTGCCAAGGAAGCTGGATAGCCACACATTGGAGGATAGAGTTAGACCCTTGTCTCACATCAGATAAAAACATTAAATCCAAGAACAGTACAGACTGAAACATAAAACCTGGAACTGTAAGTTACAAGACCACAGAGGGACCTGGCCTGAACAATTTTTTTTTTTAACCTAAAGCACAAACAACAAAAGCAAAAGCAGACAAGAAGGATTACATCTAACTGAGAAGCTCCTGCCCAGCAAGGGCACAAGCAGTGGACCAACAGCAGAGCCTAGGGAAGAAAGTATTTGCAGACCATATATTTGTCAAATACATGGCAAATATTTGAAATGTATAAGAAACTCAATTATAAGAGAACAAGTATCCTGATTTTTAAAAATAGGCAAAGAACCTAAATAACAATTTTTATATTGCCAACAGGTATATTTTTAAAAATTACTCAATGTTAAAAAAAAAAAAAAAAGGAAAAGAAGGGCCAGGGATTTAGCTCAGTGGTTCTGGCGCCTGCCTTGCAAGTGAAAGGGCCCAGGTTTGATCCCTGATAATCACATACAACAATGCCAGGTGTGAAGACTCATGTCCACCAGCAATCAGAACCACATATCACAGTGCCAGGCATGGTGGCTCATGCCAGTAATCCCAGCACTTGGGAGGCAGAGGCAGGAGGATTGCTGTGATGTGAGTTGGAGGCTGAGCTCAGGGCCAGCCTGAACTACAAAAGCGAGACTCTGTCTCAAAAAAAAAAAAAAAAAATTACTCCATGTCACTAATTAGTGCAAAGTAAAACCACAGTGAGCTATCACCTCAAACCGTTAGTACAGGTGAGGATGTAGAGAAAAGGGGACTCTGTATAGCCGATATGGTGCAAATCAATAGGGAAAGAGAATAGTGGTTTCTCAGAAAATTTAAAATACTACCATATGAAGGACCAATCCTATTAGTGGATACATACTCCAAAGAAATAAAATCTTTGTATCAAAGAGACCTCTGCCCACACATGTTCATTGCAGCTATATTCACAAGAGCCAAGATACAAAATAACCTAAATCAGCAGACGAATGATAAACATATGAAGTATATACACACAGGATATATGCATACATGTGCAAGTGCAGAAAATGAAGTACTATTCAGTATTTTAAAGGAAGAGGATCTTGTTGGGGGATGGGAAGTCAGGGAGGAAAAGGAGAAGAACGATTAAGATGTGATATATGTACAGATATGCTTCAATTCCCAAAATTGAATGGAGTAACTGTGTATCACACACATACATTAATAAAAAGTAAAAGGAGGAAATACTGTATTTATAACAACCTGGATAAACTGCTCAGAGGATATAATGTTAAACTAAAATAAGCCAAGAATGGAAAGACAAACAGCATGATCTAGAATAGCTGATCTCAGGGTGAGAAGAAGGGGAAAAGGAAATGGGGGGAAGAAGATGTCATGTACAGGATCTCAGGCATTTCAATGAACATGGACATTATGTTCCCTAAGTACAAAGTAAGATTAATAATTCTAACAAGAATGAAAAGGAGGAAAAGGGAGCTAGAGGAGGAGAAGGGGACTTAAAACAAGCTGTATTACATAGATGTACCAACTCCCCAAGATTATTGTAAAATGTGTGTACTGCAAACATGTACTAATACATTTTTTAAAATAAAATAGTTGGTCTCACAAGTAGAGAACAGCTGATAATTACCAAGAGCTGGGGTAGGGCCGTGAGGTTGGGAAATGTTCAAAGGACATAAAGAACACATTCAAGAAATCTACTAAACTATAAATAACCATGCATGGTGTTCTTGAAAATCACTGAGATTTAGTGTTCTTACCATCACAAACGTGATGTGTGAGATAATGCATTGTAAATTTGCTCAGCTAAGCCCTTCCACAATGGACACATATTTCAAGAGGCTTTATGTGATAAATACAATTTTTATCAATTTCTTATAAATAAAAATGCCCTAGGATTGGCGGTCCCATTTGACCCAGCCATTGCCCTGCTAGGTATATACACACAAGAATTAAAAGACTCATATCATAGAAACATATGTGCACCCATGTTTATAGCAGCCCAATTTGTGATTGCTACATCTTGGAAACAACCCAAATGTCCTTCCACTGGAGACTGGATAAAAAAGCTGTGGTTCTTCTACAGAATGGAGTATTACTCTGCCATAAAAAATGATAACTTTGAATCATTTCTACTTAAATGGACATACCTTGAGGATATCCTCATAAGAGAAATAAATAGGGCACAGATAGGTACATACCACATCTTTTCTCTGGTATGAGAAC
>PVIR01003134.1:82753-92866 GCA_004026965.1 Petromus typicus
AATAGAAAATGCTCAATGTAAAATAGGGTGAAGGGGGAAAATGTTGAGATTGTAACAAAAAAGTAAGGAAACAAATTTTATGTATATGGGGGGGTGGTAGGGTGGGTAGGGCTAGGGGAAAAAATGAGAATTAAGATGTGTCTTATACTGGTACAAATCCCCATTATGGAGTGTAATCATGATGTGTATATTTAATGTATCAATAAAGATTTTTAAAAAATAAAAATAAAAATAAAAATAAATAAAAATGCCAATCTGGGTGTTGTTAGAGGTACTTTGTAGATACAACTGAAGTCTCAGTTGGCCTTCGTGCTGTAGATTATCTTGTACAATCTCAATGGACCCCTGAGTTCCTCACTCCAGAAGCTGTGACAGTGAGGTGGAGCCAGAGAGAGAGAAATGCAGAGTGAAGACCTTGATGCAGATGTGGAAGACAACAACGATGCAAATAAATATTTAGGCAAAATGCTACAAAATGGTCATAGATACATAAAAAAATCCAACATTAGAACTAGGTCAGAAAATAATTAGGTTCCTGCCAGAAGTGAAACCTATTGGACAGAATGCCAACACTGAGATTCAGGGCTAGAAGCTGTAACAGATGAGATGCTACAAGACTTTATGAAATACAATAATGAAATACAACTAAAGCATTCTGTATGTACCAACAGTATTATTCAAAAATACATTTATCATGACATCTTGCTACCAGAACTAAAAGCCTTCATTGAGGGGCATAATAATTTTGATTGTCAGAATCTAAAGGATTAATGAGAAGTGACAGATATAGCATAGAGATTTTTAGAATTGTCTGTTTTGACAACAAAAAGACTTGTCTATAAAGAAAAATATCCAACAGTTTGGCCACCCTTTGGTCCTTTATTAAAAGCTTTGTTTCAAGCTGTCAAGCAATTTATACACTATTCAAATGCATGACAACTGTCGAACAGCTTTCATCATTTGTGGTTGTTGTAGATTTTGGCCATCTAGGCCAAATAAACCTTCTAAATATGTATATATACTCTGGTAGAGGCAAAGACATTTTACACCTTGAATTTGGAAATTTGTCCTTGAATCCAAGCACTGGTCTTTATTCATGTTATAATAATTCTATGGTATTGTGAACAGATTTGTTGCACTTATTTCAAAGTAAGTGAAAAGCCACATCAACAACTCATTCATTGATACCCACTGGCATTACACTTGCTAAAAGAACACCAGCTGACCAGCACAGCAAAAATTCACAAGAACAAAGCAGAGATTCCTCCCAAAATGTTGCAAGTTCTCAACACAGAAGTGTATAGTACAATCTTTGGATTTCAGAAAGACGTCACATTGGCCTGGTATATGGTGTAGAAAAACAAAGTAGTATTGATATTGTTAAGACTGACAGTGAAGGTGAGTGTCGTGGTATACACCTGTGACCCGAGGGGAAGTTGGAAAGAGGGGAAAAGAAAAAAACAGAAGGAAAATACGAGATACAAATCTTTTGTAAATAAGCAGGGGAGGGGTTTGGGGAAGAAAGAAGCATCAAGATATACTATTCATAGGTCAAAATTCCCTATGATGATCATTGTGTATACTTAAAGTCTACTGATAAAATTTTTTAAATTATTCACAAGCCTCTAACTTCTGCAATAAGAAATTCTTAAAGTACATTATGTTGATGAACATATTATCGGTTTATTATGATGAAATTCATATTCATTTACCTTATTAATTTGCATCAATTTAGAAAATGACATCTGGAGGATCCCACAGTGGGATTTACTCATATTTCATATCCTGTTCTTGATCACTATCTACTTTAACAATATTATCAAGGAAAAAAATTACTCTGCACCTGCCAATATATTGTTATAAATTATATCAGAAAGTTCTTTATTCCAAAAGTGTTTTGGGACTACTGACTAATACATAATCACTTCAAGAGGTGGGTATTCAGAAAAATAAAAGTTGCTTGTCAACATGATGAAAATAAGCCAAAATTTCCTCTTGATATAAATTCCCCCTCCTTAAGGTGACTGGGGCAGGAGGATCTTGTTCAAAGTCAGCCTGTACTAAATAGTGGGTTCAAGGCTAACCTGGGCTATGTAACAAGGTCTTCTCTTGGCAACAAAAACAAAGACAAAAAAGATTGATAGTGAATCCTTAACACATGAAGCTAGAAGTGGTCATATCTTACCATCAAACCAAAGGCAGCTAGATGTTGATGACTTATGCAGCAACTACGTCACTCAAAACACAAAGCATTGGCCAGTGATCATGTTGTACTTGATCCTAAACGGGTCAGGCATAAACCGTTTCATAGATTACAAGGAACATAAGCACAAAAATATCATGAAATTTTCTTAGAGAATTCGAACTGTAATTGATAAAAGATCAACTACAATGGAAGACCAATACGTATCTTCTCGAAGAACTCCACAAAACAGTTCTGGTTCATACCAGTAAACAGACAGGTGAAAATCAACAGAAACTCCTAAGTAGACAGGAGGGTCAGTAGGGTGTCAGGGAGGTCCTGCCGGAAATAGGAAAGCAAATCTGTGGTCAGGGTTGGCGAGACTTGTGCAGGAAACATGCTATTGTCATGTGTAAACACTGCCATGGGTGTGATAATTGCATCCAAGATTATCCCTGTGGTAGAGCTGTGTATTTTCATTTTAGTTCATGTAAGAATGTTATTTTTTAGATTGTGTAAGCAACAGCTGATGCTGCTATTATTCTAAACAGTATGTATTAAAAATTTATCATTTTATTTTTCCTGTTATGTATACATCGTATAATAAAATTCATAAAACTAAAATAAATAATTCATCAATAGAAATACTCCTAAAAAATAAATGCAGGTGTTATGCTCCCTTTGTAAGACTCCTTTTTAAAAATTTACTGTGATACCTCAAGGGAGTCAGGATTCAGATGCAGGAGGAGGAAGGAGAAATTCCCACTGTGAACAGTAACTAGTCTTTGGATCGCCTGACCAATCACCACAGATGTACTAGAAGTTCCAGCTAATATCGGTACCTCCTATTGGCTCTGCTTCTCCTGGGAAACCCGGACTATACTGTTGTTTTGGTGCAGACTGTACAGGTGGGGAAAGTTAAGTAGAGAGATTAGTATGTCCAAGTCCTATAGAGTCAGGACTGAAACTTCACGTCCGTCCAAATCTTGGGCCTTAGCACAGCCACCTCCTTGGTCTGAAATGATTTGCTTGCTCCTAGACCACTGACTTCTCTGCAAAAAGAACCGTACTTTCTTAGTTCCCCATTAGTAAGGGTAAACCTGGGAAGCAGTGATGAAAGGCAGCAGTCGAGGCAAGAGGGGTAGAATAAGGAGGAGAGAGAAACCAGCCATCACTTCCTTCTGCTTTTACTGGGAGCTGGCCCCAGACTGGCCTGTGAAGATGCCTCAGTCTTATGTTCAGTTTTGTTGATCCCAGGCCTTGATTTTGTGATTCATTAAGAAAGATCATGCTTACATTTAAAAGAACTGAGAAATAGTCATCACAGAAATATGACCAGGAAATGCATAGAACGCTAAACTTGTCCTCTGTGGAAGAAGGTAACTCTACTAATAAATATAAATGGAAAGTAGAAACAAAAATTCTTTTAAATACATTTGCCATCATTGTGTGAGGCACACCTATTCTAAATGTTATGCACAGTAGTTGTAACTTTTCCATACATTTACAACCCTATAAGCTAGATACCTTCCTTTTCTGGGCAATAGCAGTGTTTATCTCTGAGGGTTCTTTCTAGTATAGGTGCCTGGAGCTGTAAACCCAAAGATACCCATTTCTTTTTTTTGAAATCATTTATCTTGTGAATGTCTGCTGTAAGTATAAAAGGGAAAAAATGCAAACAACTGATTTATCTCTTCTACTTTCAGAAAATTGTCTCCACAAATTCACTTGTCATACTTTTCTACCTTTGCTAGGTTTTCAGCCTGTAAGCTTCAAATATTACTTTGTGGTTCCTGACTATGAAGTCAGGGCTTCTCTACCCTGTGGAAATTAATACCTGGTGACCTTAATATATATTGTTTTTTACTCTGTTCCATGAGGAGGTAAGAGAACAGGAGTTGTCATTTTCAATCGGCACGCACCTGTTCCAACACCTACAACAGGTTTTGTTGATTTCTTTCCAAATAAAGAATGCTATTCCCAAATCTGTGAGCTCAAATGCAATTTACTTGTGGCTGTACCTCGTGTTTTTAACTTCATCTCCTGCAAAATTTGTTCTTTCTCCCCTTCCTGTTTAAAAAGAAAACCAAAAATATAACAAAATTAACCATCTTAATGATTTTAGTCACTAGTGTTACGTAAACCCACACTGTATCTCCGAAACTTTTCCCCTTGTGAACGTGAAAGAATTCTCTCTCTTCCCTATCCCTGGTCACCTGCAAAGACCACTTGACATTCTGTTTCTATGAACTATTTAGAAACCTCCAAATGGAACACAATATTTGCCTTTTTTTGACTGGCTTGTACTTAGCATAATTTCCTCAAGGCCCATCCACATGGAAGCACATATCACAATTTTATTCTTGTTTAAAGTTGGTACACCATTCCACTATATGCATTTAAATTATTTTGCTTATCTATTGGCAATACTTGTTGCTTGTTACAAATATACTGCAATAAACATGAGTACACACCCCCAGGAGGCCTGCCTTTCAACTCCACACTCATGTGCAGAGGTGGCAGTGGCTGGATCACGGCCGCTCGTTTATTTTCTGAACAACTGTCACCATGGTTCCACTGTAATTGCCATGAACAGAGCACAAGCGTCCCCACTGGCTGTCTCTTCAAAGGGGTCTTCCTTTGTAGTGTGAAAAGTTCCATGCCTTTTCCTTTCGTCTGTGGCATGCGCACTCAACGCATTTCACTACGTCTTACTGAATCCCTTGCTGAGAAAGACATGTCTTCCCTTTGTAATCGGGTAATTGTCAGATGGGAGACACAGTCGATCAGTCAGAACTGGTGTTGAACTAGTGATCTTGAATCTTCAGTGAAAAATGTTTGCATTCCTTAGCTCACCTCTTTTCGCAAAACACAAAGATACAGCAAAGCAATCCTTCAATCTCATAGAATATACAACCGTTTTCCATTAACTCAACTGGAGAGAGAAAGCAATTGTAAGAAGCCAGATATTCCGAAAAGCCTCTTTGCGTTTCAACACTGTGCCACCTACAAATGTAACCCAAAACTGCATTTGGGTGAAATGAATAAGATGCGGCGTCTCACTGCAAGGTTGCCATACATGAGAAGCACGTGCTCACTAGATGATAGGAACCGTTTGTTTGCTCCTGGAAAGCAGTACACATGCGGGCGACAAGAGCAATGTCCGGGCCGCATGCACGTCTGCCGTCCCTTAAGAATTCCACCCAGGCTTCTAAACCGCCTTCTTCCTGTTGCAGTTGAATAGCTGTTTACACCGGCTCCTTCCTCAACACTGGCCGCCACAGAATTTTACATTTTCCTCCCATTTCGGGGGTAGGTTGCAAGCAGGATTCAAAGGAGCGACAGATACACCTAATACTGAAGTACTTGATGGCAACCAGGGAACCCCTCCCCCTCGACTCTTGGCAAGAGACCCCCGCTTCCCTTTCAGTTTCTTTTCCGATTCATGACAACACAAGGTGAGGTCAGAATCCCCACAGAGAAACAGAAACGAACAAAGGTGTATGTTCCCGACAGCCAGCCTAGAATCACCTTGAAAGTGTCTAACGTCGAGCCTTCTAGTCCAAGAGGTGAGCGCCTTGTCCTGAGAACACAGCCACACGGAGCAAGGGCCGTGGCCCCTGCGCGTGCAGGTTAGAGTCAGGTTAGCAGGGCTGGCTCCGCCTAACCAACAAGGGCTCCTCCAGGGCCCTCCTGACCACGAACACGCACATCGAGTGCCAGGTGGGGGGGAATGGCAGGAAGCACGAGAGAAAACGTCGGGGCGTCCTGTGAGCACTCACAGGACTCCACGAGGAGGAGCTTCCTGTCTCCTCTCAGCTTCCCTGACCCGGAGGTACTGGTCTAGCAACTTGCCGCTCAGCCTCAGCGCTGTGTGTCTTTCTGCCCTCCCGTCCTCCACTCCATCTTCACATTTTGTTTTGAAGCAAGTTTGAGGTATCATTTGCATATATAAAAATTAACTTTTTAGATGCAGATTAAAATGTCTTAAAAAAAAAAAACAAAAAAACAAAAAACACCTACCAGCTGAGTAACCTCCACAGTAATCAAAATGTAGAGTACGTCTGCCACCCCATAAAGTCCCCTCCCCTTCCTCTGCACCATCAACTCAAACTGGCTCCCAGCCCCTGGCAAACACTGATTGTGTTTCTCCTCAAGTTTTCCTTTTTTAGAATTTCCTTTAAATAGCATGTAACATTTAGTGTCTGGCTTCTTTTAGCTAACATAATGATTCTACAATTCATTCATGCTTCTGCCTCTGTATTTTTTTTTTTTTTGGCTTATTATTCCCAAGTGGGATTCTATTGCACAGAAATTCCACACCTTTTTAAACTTTTTACCATTTATGAACATTTGAGTTCTTTGCAGTTTGGGGAGGTATAAGTACAGTTGCTGTGCAGTCTACTTGTGGACTGTATTTTAGCTATTTTTGTTAGGTAATATCTAGGAAAGGGACCGCAGAGTCATATGGCAAGGATGAAGTTTCTAAAAACTTCTAGTTGGTTTCTCAAATGGTTGTACCATTTTAAATTACTACAAGCAAAATAAGAGTTCCAGTTGTGTCACATCTGTCAGCATCTGCTCTTGTCCACTAAAAAAATTCTACCCATGCCAGGGGCTGTACAAGAGTATCTTACTGGTTTACAGTGTCATATCCTTCTTAATTATGAGGTTGAGCGTCTTTTGTGTACTTGACATTTATACATATATTCCTTCATGTAGTAGAGCTTCATCTTTGGTGCTCTTTACTGAATTATTAATTTGAGTCATCAGTTTTCATTTGAATCACTGCAAGTTGGCTCCGAAGTAGGACTCCAAGTGGCAAAGTGTGATCCCCCTGGGTCCCAAAGTCACGTGTATCATGGCCCCGTGTGGCGTCCATGATACTTTGTGGCCCTGGGCCAGGGGCTGAGGCTCAACTGTCTGCCTTCAGCCCTTGTTCTCCAAGGAGGGCCCCTGGACTTGGGTTCGGGACCCCCTGCTGGCCACCTGTGCTCACTAGATCCTGGCGCAGCCGGCCTTGGTGATGTGGGCCGCTGTAAGTGGCCCTGGCCCTCCTGGCCGACACAAGCCGGGGGTTCACTCTGATGTTCTGACTTCTGAGTGTGCCCCTTGGCTGCCTGCCCTGGTGTTAATGCTGACCGTTCCTAGTCACACAGACCTAAGGACATCCATGAAACAGCGAGTGTTTTCTGGAACACATTCTAGTCTGGCTCTTACTTCCAAATGTTTTATCTCACCTCTTTCAGGGCCAGCTCCTGGAGAGAAAGACAACGTTATTTTATTGTAACTGCCACAAACTGCCTTGCATACAACCAGTACTCAGTAGTTGCTTATATTTCTTCTACATTGCTTTTTCTTTGGAATCTTTTTCTTTTAAAATTTTTGAATGGATACTTAAATCCACAAAAATTGAATATGTTAAGAGGGCACCATATGATGTTTCAGTACATGAGTATATTGTATGATTTGGCCAAGCATATTACATTAAGTATCTACCATTTCTCTGTGGCAATAATGGTCAAACTCCAGCGTATTGAGACAGAGCACACAGGGATTCTCGATCATCACGTCACCACCACAGAAAGGCACCCTGAGACTTAATTCTACCAGACTGCAATTTGATACCCATTGATCTTCTGTGCAATCTGTGTGTTTAAAGATTTTCCTCCTGTATGCTGGTGTCATGGGGAACTCACCAATAGCTATGCGGGTGGGAAGGGGAGAGGGTCAGAGTGAAGAGAAAGGGGAGAAGGGGAAGAGCGGGAGGGTGAGAGGCTCTGGAAGGAGAGAGGGCTCATGGGGGAGATGAGGAGATAGGAGGAGGGGCCTGTTGTCTCTCCTGCCTTTTCCAGTGAAGGTGACAGGTCTTCTGTTACCACTCAAGGACCTCACTCCTGTTCAGTAATCTATGAGGCACTGCTCTCTGTGTGACTTGGCACCATTACTGCACGTCACTATCAGTTTGCTGCGAGTACCAACCTCTCTCTGCCTATGGGTGTTCTTTTCCTTGCCGCAGGACCTGTCCACCGGGCAAGCTAGAAATCTGAGTGAGTTAAGGCCTGTGGAAGCAGACCGCAGGCAGTGAGGGATGCAGAGCCAACGATCCATGCACCAGCTTCTCAACTCCTTTTCAATTGTGCTGAGCCTCAGGCATGTTTTATACAGCGTCCCGAGATCCCTGACATATCTGAGCCCCAATTCGCCATGAAGGTAGCAGGCCGGTTCACAGCCCTAGCTGCTTCTTCCCCTCTCAAGTCCTTGCTATTCCCTCCCAGGCACTGTGGGGTTGCATCAGCCTTTAAGTCAGCTGCTTGGACTTAACTCCTTGTCTTAGGACCAACTTCTGAAAGAACCTTCATCGACAGCTTTGCTTTGTTCTTTTGGTTGTCTCTGCCCAGCTGTTCTGAACACAAACCAAATCCTGAATGCTTTTCTGAGGACGGTCAGTGTCAGAGTCAGAGGCCAGGTTCCAGCACTTAGTGGTCCCCTCAGCTCCAGGCTGCCTCACACCCAACGTGCCCCCAGACAGCTCCAAGCCTGGCCTTTCCAAACATTCAGAACTGGACACTGTAGTGCCCAAGAGACTTCCCTCTGTCTGGCATAAGGGTCACACAAAGCAGGCAGCTTTTAGTTCTCTGGTGTGAGCAGCCACAGGCAGAATACATTCAATAAACTTACCAGGGACCTTCATCAAATAGCAAATCAACATGCCTAACTCAACATGCCAAAGCAAGTTCTTGCAAGAAGGCAGCTCTGCAAATACTGCACCCAGACCGTGACTAGAGCTAAATAGGAAACTAGCAAAACTGGCTTATCTGCCTGATCTAATGTCAATGACTAATTACCAGTGAGAAGCAAATCAAGCACAGGTTCGCATCCATGAGACTGCTTTCCTAAGTGAAATAGTCAGGAATATTCCACCTAGGTAACTGATGCAAAACCTTAAAATTAGTAAAGTTTTCACAACAATTCAATATAGTATCTGCTCAAATTTTATGATTTCCAGATTTTGGGGATAAAATCTAGGGCCTTATACATGTTATACAAGCTTTATATTATGGAGTGGGATCCCCAGCCTTCCAGTCCTTTTATAATATAGTAAAATTTTCTTTACCAGCCTATATCATATTGAAGCCATAAAGCCTATGACCCAACTTTTATAGTATTTGTAGATATATAGTGCTCTGGGAAGAATTATAAATGCCTCACTGAACTTTAAAAGTATTCTCTTTAAAAATGAAATCCAATTTCCAGTGTAACATGCAGCATTCTTAAACATAAGGCAGGTTCCACCTAAGTGACAGAATCCTGCCTGAAACAACAAGCCCAGAGTAAATTCAATATCGAGGGTGTTGCGATGACTAACTCAATGTGCCAAAGCAAGTTCTCGCGAGAAGATGGCTTTGCAAATTCTGCACCCAGACTGTGATGACAGCCATATAGGGAACTAGCAAAACTGGCTTATCCACCTGATCTAATGCCAATTACTAATTACCAGTGAGGAGATATCGAGGACAGGAGGCCCACCACACCCAGGAAGCTGCACCTCTTACAGCTCGGCCCAGGAGTCTCCTTTCTTTTGTCATCAGGTACTAGTGTGCACCTGTGTGTCAAGGGCACCCTCATTGGCTTTATCCGAAGACTCCAGAATCACATATGGAAAATTCTCAGCTTCTGCAGTTGGTCAATGTTCAATTTTTTTTTTTTTTTTTAGGTTTTTTGAGACAGGGTCTCACTTTGTGGTTCAGGCTGGCCCTGAGCTGAGCCTCAAACTCCCATCACAGCAATCCTCCTGCCTCTGCCTCCTGAGTGCTGGGATTACAGGCGTGAGCCACCACCCCCGGCACTGTGGTATGTGGTACTGGTTGCTGCTGGGGTGAGTCTCCATACCCAGTATGGTATGTGGTTACCGGGATCGAACCCGGGCC
>PVIR01003135.1:0-18261 GCA_004026965.1 Petromus typicus
GTACACCACCCCCGCCACGACCCCAGCCAGCTGCCTCTTTCGACCAAGCCTCGCCTCCTAACGTCACATGTTGCTAAAGCCTCCGTGATTCAGTGATCTTTCCAGAGCCCCTTCTAAGAGTGCAATGGAGTTTTCTGGGTCCCCTGGTTCCTAAGACCGAAAGAGATGGGCAGCCAACCAAGACTGCACTTACCCCGTGTGACATAAATGTTTCAGTGCAGCTGCCCTTGGACTTCCCGTGTCCAATCTCCCATTTTGTGGGACTCGCTGAGCTCCCTAATTTTCAGAGATGCCTCACGATATCTCCAGGAGCAGACTCCTTACTCCTGTTCTTCCAGATGTCTAATGATTTTGAAAGCATCTTATGTCCTGAATGAACTACTGCTCACAATAGTGTCTTATGTAGTCTGTTTTCTCTTGCTATAATAGAATACCATAGACTGAGTAATTTATAAAGAAAATAAATTTGGCCCACAGTTCGGGAGGCTGAGAAGTATAAGGGCCTGGGAATGGTGTTTATCAATGGCCTTCCTACTGTGGAGGAAGGCAAGTGAACACGTGGCACACAGGGAGGAAGAACACCAGATGAAACTCAGCCTTTCCTGCAGAAGCTCTCTCCCACGATCACAAACTCACATCTGCCTGACAGCAGAGTCACAAGGACCTAATCACTTCTTTAAGGTTCCACTTCTCAGCATTCGTACATAAACTGTGATATCCTTGAACCAGGAATTCTATTAAAGGTGTGTTTCTCACACCCAAATAGCTGTTATTCCATTAGACCATTATGGTTTCAATGAAAAAATTCCAAGCAAAGTAAGGTAACAATGATAATTTACACCAAATGACAAATTCAAGTTTCTGAATTTCAGAAATTCAGGGGGCAGCAGCTTTTGAGAAGTATTTTTCTGTCTTGTAAATCACCTGGTGTTTTTGCCTGCCTCCTCAATACTTATTTTTTCTTTTTCATTTTTAGAAGGGCCTGCCTACTTATTACTTACAGGTCAATTTTTCTTGAAGCAAATTTTATTCTTTAACTTATATATTCAAATGTTCTTTTATTTCAGGAAAGTTTCTTGAGTTATATTTAAATACATGTTTTCTTGTTATTTGTTGAGTTAGGGAAGTATTGACTATGTTGTTAACATTTTCTTTTCTAATTATTTTCTGTCTCTTTATGTTGATTTTCCTGTTGGTTGATTTTCTTCTCTTTAGCTTTTGTTTTTTTTTCCACACTTCAGCACAGTCTGCTTTCTCTTGTTCAAGTCTAACTTCACCTTCATTTCTGTGGTCATCTTATTTTATTTCTTATTCCTTTCTTGAACTATACTTTCATATTTCATTTCCTCTAATAATCAGACTCTTCTTTGAGTTCTTGTTTTTTTTTAATCTATAGCTTTGTGCTGTATCATCACAGAAATAATGACTTCTTTGTGGTTCCTAAATTAACAGCAAAAATGTGTAAGCTATTTATCTCCTCAGTGGGGATATTTTTTGGAGACATCTGTGTTTGTCATTTGTGTTTCCTATTCCTTGACTCCTTTTACTTTTGATTGAATATTATGCACATGCTTTTTGGTGAAACTGCTTTCAAATGAAATGAGATTTTCCTTAGTTTTTTCAGCTTTTTATGGGAGGCCACATGGGAAAAGTGTTGGTTTCAGGATAATTGAAATTTTTAGTACAACCTGGGTTTTCACATCTAACTTTTGCTATCTTTTATGTTTCTATGGCTATCAGCACCTTTTGGGAGAGTGTCTTTTGATGTGTGCCTTTTACAGGGGACTCTCTCTCTCTCTCTCTCTCTTTCTCTCTCTCTCCTTTATTTCTTGCCAATATCACTGTTGTATGATTTCTCACTCATCCTGTGTCTTTTACATCTTGGAACCAAATCAGACATAAGGAGGAAATTCCCGAAGCCAGAGAGAATATCCTTTTCCATCTCTTGTGAAAATAAGATTTAGATTTTATACCATAGCACTCCTCTCCTCTGAGAAGCACAGTGGCTTTGCTGGCCCCTTCTGCAGCCATAATGCCCTCTTATCCCCATCACTTAACCCATTCTTGTCCTTTCCCCACCTCTGCTGCTTTTGGGAAGTCTTTCATAGGTTTTATGATGGGCTTCAGATGTCTCCCACTGGTGCTGAACATAGACTTTGTACTTGGATCTCATTCCGTAAAGGTTAGTTTTGTGTCCTTATTTAACCAGGAACCATTGAGCCTTAGCTATATACTAGGCACTGGTCATTGAGGTTGTAGAGATAAATTACTTGTTTTGAAGGATTTAGAATAATATATATGGGGTCCTGAAAAAACACTAAGCCAGTTCAAAAAGTGAAAAAACAGAAATTCAAACTAGTGATTGAGAACAAACCTGAGGATCCAGAAAGGGTGGCAGTTGATCTATACTGCACTGATTTTCACCCCTCTCCTTGTCCCCTTCTTTACTCGCTTCCTCTCTTCTCTCTTCTTTACTCTCTCGAATACCAATTGGTCATCCATGGGGGCATGTGCTAGAGGCAGCATGATACGCATTTACAATTTTTTTTTTTTAAATATGGGCTGGGGATTTAGCTCAGTGGTTCCGGCACCTGTCTTGCAAGCACAAGGACCCAGGTTCAATCCCTAGTCACCACATACCATACTGGGCGTGGAGACTCACCCCAGCAGCAACCAATACCACACACCACAGTGCCGAGTGTGGTGGCTCATGCCTGTAATCACAGCACTCGGGAGGCAGAGGCAGGAGGATTGCTGTGATGTGAGTTTGAGGCTGAGCTCAGGGCCAACCTGAACCACAAAGTGAGACCCTGTCTCAAAACAAAACAAAACAAAACAAACCCCCCCCCCAAAAAAAAACAAAAAAACCCCGACTCTTTCACATTTATTGTACTCCAGTAATAACTTAATCAATTTGATTTTGGCAATCAGAACAATATGAACAAATATTTTACTAATAGTCCCAGGGCGAACCACTTAAATAGCTTCATTTCTTACTCATTTTCATAATTACTACCTGGCTTCACTGCTGTCTTTTTAATTCACTGATCATTTCTAGTTGGAGACACCATAGCAGAGTAATTTTATCTTTTTTTCTGAATGATCCACCCCAGTTGTTTTCTTGACCTTGTTTTAAAATGAAGTTCTTCTGCATTATATAATACAAAGACTCACGTACTGATCAAAAACAAAGCCCTCACCAGCTACTACAGTACCTCATCTACCACAGTCACTTCAGGAATTGACACTGCTTTTAAAAGGAAGCATCAAAGTCTTTATCATTTTAGATCCAATGTCATATGCTTCATAGTGTATGTTTTCCGAAATACTATCTTCTGTAATGCTATCTTTTGGTAAAAACATAGTTGTTTACAATGCCATAAACTTAACCATTACTCTTACCTGCTGTAGTCACAATCATGAATACCAGTGCAACCATGATAATTGTAACTTTTAGGTAGAATAGATCAAATAAATTCACAGTGGGCTATTCATGTCTTAGGACCTTTGCTCTCATGGCTTTGATGCTCTCCTGGGGAAAAAGAAACCAATGAAGAATAAAAGTTTAGTAGTTTACATGCTGTAAAAATTAAGAGGACATGATTTAGGATTAAAGGAGGGAATGATTTAATTTTGGAGTTGCTGAGCTGAGCTCTGGTGGTCTGGGAGCTCTGGGGAAAAATCTAGATACTGAAGTGACAGATTTGGGTTGGAATATTTTGTGAATGCAACAGCAGATGTACTGAGTGAAGGCTTTGAATCGCGATGTTGCCTCACATGAACTTGTGCATCTCCCAGGGCTCTAGATGTGATGAAAAGTGTTCTGTGGAGCCAAAACAGGACAATTACTTTCCTTCACAGGCTATTGAAAACCTGTTTAAAAATTACGTAGTTGTAAAACTTATTCACAAGATAATAATAGTCTTTAAACCAGCAAAATCCATTCAGGTAAAAATCTTTTACAGTAATTTTTTTGGGATTTTAAATATGGCTATGTGCCATTGCTTCTTTGTTTTCTCCCACAATCTGAAATAGTAGTGATTTCCCCTTTTTGGGATTCTCTGGGACTTTTGTAACTTTTACCAGGGTGTTAATATATATATATATATATATATATATATATATATATATATATATATATCAGAAATTGAAGAAATAACCATGCTTTAATAATCAGTTAATACATTCAAAAACTTTGAAAACTTATCCTTGTGGTATTTAATCCCTTGAATGCTTGGTTATCAAGGCATTAATGACTCTCTTTGTGCCCATGCATTTGTTCACATCTTTTAAAATTTTCAAACACTACTAATAAGTAATATACATAATGTTCTATACTCACGGGCTTGTACTAACTGCTTCAGTTATAATGACCTACAAGAACCTTGCTACATGGTAAATATAGTTAAATAATATGGAAATATTTTATTAACCTCTTTGACCTTGAAATGCAGGCAACACAGTGCATTATTTGTAAAGATTTTAATCTCATCCTATAATATTTCTTAGATTCTTATGCAAGGATGAATTAAAAGTGACAATTGTAAAAGTTATAAAGTTAAATAGAAGTCTTGGTTATTTGTTTGAGCAACAGAAGCTGCACATTGACAATGACCATTCATATTTTGTACCAACATTTTAATTTGCCATGATGGTAATTTTTTTTTTTATAGCTTTGTTTGGATTTACTGTCAAACCCTTAAAACATTTGTAAATGGTACTCGCACTTTTAAATTGTAAAAAGAAACCTAGATTTGTTTGCAGTTTTTTAATCTGTTGTTAATAAACTTGAAAGAACACAGCCCTGTCTAATAAACACATCAAACTAATGGGTACCAGAGCAGTTCGGAAGAGTGTTTGTTGTTTGGTGTTTAGATTTCAGTCAGAATTAATCAACAATGGAAGGGGCCTGCTGTATTCATTAGCAACTCAAACCCCTGTGATTGAATGCCAGGTCCCTTTGACTCACTGCAGTGAACGCTGGCAAGTTTACAGCACTGATACATACTTACATTCTCCGGTCTTAAAAAGAAAGGGAAAAATAGAGCCTAAAATCAGACCACAGGATTGGCAAGAATTTCCTGAGAGCCATTTTGAATCTAGCCCTATACAGTGAGCCTGTGAATAGGAAGCAATTGATTCGGAAACAGTGGAGCCTTTTTGCCCAGAGAAGCCTTCAGCTGTGCAGATGGCTCCCTGGCATAATCCAGTCTGCCTTTGTGTTTTATTTTATATATTAGGCTATTTTCTTCTCACACTGTATGTTGCTTTTATTTTCTCTCTTCACTGTAAGCTTCCAAATTTCAGGGGCGCAGGTTGCACAGGGTTCAGGAAGGGTGATCGGACTGTGTATGGAGGATTTCCCACAGATTTATGGGTTGCTAGTAAATCGCTGGCAATGCTGCCTGCTTGTCACAGTCTGCACTAGAACATTCTTTGTACGAAAGTGTCAACTTCTGAATGAGGGCTCTGGAAACAGATGTAAAGATTAATTTTGAGAACGCTTTTTTTTGAGGCTCCAAAGATGTGCCTACTTGTGTAATCGCTCTGTTTCTAGACATTTATTTTTCAAAGCGATCTCCTTTCTCAGTTACAAAGACTCGCATACTTTACTGTGCCTGTTCAGAAAATTCCACAGCCCTAAGCCATTCTTCTGGCTTCTCATGTCTGAGGGCTGTAGTTCCAGAGAGAGAAGATAATTTGTGGAAAGACATTATCTGGAAACTCTTCAGTGCAAACTTGATGGAGTCAGTGTTATTCTAGGGAGCATCCATCTCTCTTAGCAGATAAGATTTACCAGCGCGTCCGCTCTCGAGCATTTTCTATGGGAAGATAGCCCACTTTTGGCCCGATAAGCAGTTTCACATTGAATGAGTCTGTGCTTCACGACTCACTGCTCACGTAGCCTTTATTTGTCCTTCCAAGAAACATTTTTTAAAGTTAAATTCTTGCTTAAGGTCAGGTTGTCTTCCTTTCTCTCCTACGGAAGTAAATTTTGAAGGAGGAATACATGCTCAAAAGTTAGGATGTATCTCCAAATATTCTAAAACAAATCTGTAGGAAAAAAAAATATCTTGTGTGTGTAATCACATAACTCTGTTTTTTTTTCCCTGGAACACTCTGTCCAATGATATGTTTCCTTTCAACAAATAGAATTTGTGGGAATGATGTGGACTTTTTTCCTTGTAAATATTCCACAAATGGGGAATAAAGGCCACAGGATCTGCCACCTCAGAATAACTTGCTTGTGAGTCAGTGTTCTTGTCTTCTCTCCCAAAAATTGTTTCTGGAAATTATATGGGAAACACATGCAGAGAGTTCCTCATTTCTTATCATTAAATAATAACTAAAACGTATTTCAGTTGAGGATTAAAAGATCTAGTTCTCTAAATGCTTGTGTAAGATCAGTGAATGTCCTAACAGAGATGATTTTTCATTGTCATAATCATTCTCCATACACCCAGCACTGTCATCTGTGAAGGGCACTGGTTTGGGCCTGGCCACCCTGCATTTTCTAATAGGACCTCTTTTAAATTGTGTATCTCCAGGGCATGGGATGAGCATATTGGCTCCCAGAAGACAGATGTTTACATTTAAAAATAAATGCAAAGGGTTTTCTTTTTTCAAATTACAAATGGCCTAGAAAATGTGTCTGCATCCCATTGTATTCTTGAAATAATAAAAAAATAATAAAAATGGTAAAAAACAGGTAAGAAAGACATCTCCAGGGAAACTGAGTGACAGCCAGATGTGCAAATTCTGGCAAACTGTAGTACCCAACCAGTGAAGTTAGGACCCAACTGGGAAGATCCCCACAAAGTTCTACATCCATATTCTGTGACAAGAAGAAAGTGTTGCATCAGTTGCAAAACAAAACCTGAAAGCCTGAACCAAGGGTCTCTCCCTAGAATGTTAGGGTCTGGGAATTTAGATTGTCAGGTAGATGGTCAAATAATTTGTATTTACAATGTAAGGAGGCACAAGGAGGCTATAAACAGAATTGCTTAGGTGCAATGCTTTATCACAAGCATGGTGACTATGAGGAAGAGAAAAGACAGATCGAACAGATTTGGTCGGCAAATTCTCAGGTTGAGAGTAAAAGGACAGAAAACAATTCTACTTGTGACAGGAAGCCACACACACATATAAAACAGGACTGGCTGTCTTATTTGCAGACAAAGTAAATTTCAAATAAAAACAAGACAGACAAAGAAGATTATTATATCCTTGTACAGGGAATAATCCAAGAAAAGATGACATTAGTATATATATGGACCAAATGCTAGTACACACATCTTTATAAAACAAACATTAATGGATATGAAAAGCTCAATAAGCATTAATACAACAGTAGTAGAGGACCTGAATACCCCATTATCACAAATAGACAGGCAAACTAGAAAAAAATCAACAATACAATACTAGAACTGAACTGAACTTTTTAAAAAATGGACTTAATACATTTGTCTACCTCACAATATCTACCCCACAAAGTCAGAATGTACATTTTTCTCAACTGCACATGGGTCATTCTCCAAAATGGACCACATGCTAGCTTGAAGAGCATGTTTTTTACTTTCTCTTCTGTAGTTCAGACTGGTCCTAAGTTCAGCCTTGAACTCACAGCAAATCCTCCTTCTTCTGTCTCCCAAATGCTGAGATCACAGGCATGAGCCACCACAGAGGAGATCAAACCCAGGCCTTTGTGCTTGCGAGGCAGGTGCTGGAACCACTGAGCTAAATACCCAGGCCTTATGAAGCATGGTTAAAGTAATGCAAAAGAATTGAAGTTGTCCCCTTCATACTTTCAGACCATAGTGCAATGAAACTGGAGATCAATAGCAAAAGAAGCCACAAGAACTTGACAAACAAATTGAAACTGAATAACCCTTCTGAAAAACCAATGGGTCATAGAAGAAATTAAAGAAGAAATTGGACAGTTTCTACAATTAAATGATAATGCAAATACCAAGTAAAAGAATCTATGGGTCACAATGACAATAGTGTACGAGTGACATTAATCACAGTGAATGCCAACACTCGAAAAATAGTGAGCTCAAACAAACACGCTAATGCTGAACTTCAAGCTCCTAGCAAAAGAAGAGTAAGACATACCCAAAATTCATACCAGGGAGGAAATTATAAGGATTAGAGCAGAAATCAAAACAATGGAGACTGAGAGAATGATGCAAAACATCAGTGCATCACAGAGTTTGACCCTCAAAAGAATTAACCAAATCAACAAACCTTTTACCCAAAAAACAGGAAAAAGGCTCAAATACAAGCAAGTAAGGACAAAAAGGGTAAAATCACAACAGATCCAGCAGAAGTCAAGAAAATAACCAACACCTGCTTTGAGAACCTGTACTCCAATAAGATGGAAAACAGAGAAGAAATGGTCATATTCATAGACCCATATGAACATCCAAAGTTAAACAAACAAACGAAAAAATTCTAAACACCCTAATATTTATTTATTTATTTATTTATTTTAGGTTTTTTGAGACAGGGTTTCGCTTTGTGGTTCAGGCTGGTCCTGAGCTCAGCCTCAAATTCACATCACAATCCTCCTGCCTCTGCCTCCCGAGTGCTGGGATTACAGGCGTGAGCCACCACGCCCGGCACTATGGTATGTGGTACTGGTTGCTGCTGGGTGTGGGTCTCCACACCCAGTATTGTTATGTGGTTACCGGGGAATTGAACCTGGGCCCTTGCGCTTGGAAGACAGGCGCTGGAACCACTGAGCTAACTCCCCGGCCCACCTTAATATTTATTGATCAGTGAAATTGAAGCTATAATAAAATACCTACCAACAAAGAAAATTTATGATCCTCATGGCTTCATTACTAAATTCTACAAGAAATTTAGGGAAAAACTAATTCCACTACTTCACAAATTTTTAATGAAATTAAAAGGGAAGCAATACTCCTAAATTCATTCCTTTAAGCAATAATTACCTTGATTACAAAGATAGAGAAAGACCCAACCAATAAAAAGAACCATAGGGCAATCTCCCCAATGAACATATATGCAAAAATCTTCAATAAGATGCTGGCAAACACAATAATGAGGATCATGAAGAAGATCACACTCCCTGACCATGTTCATTTCATCCCAGGCATGCAAATGTGGTTCAGCATGCATCAGTGGATAAATATAATGCACTATATTAACAGGGTCAAAGACCAAAATCATATGATCATCTCAATAGATACAGAAAAAGCATTTAACAAAATCCAACACCCATTCATTACTATAACCCTACAGAAAATTGGAATAGATTACCTCAACCAATAAAAGCTATTTGTGAAAAACCAATAGCCAGTATCATTCTAAATTGTCAAAAAACTGAAACTTTTCATGCTAAAATCATGAACAAAAGAAGGATTTCCACTATCACCACTCCTATTCAATTTAATTTTGGAAGCATTAGCCACAGCAATTAGACAAGAAAAAGAAGAAAAGGAATAAAGAAAGGAAAGGAAGAAGTTAAATTGTCATTATTTGCTGATGATATGATACTCTATATAGAAAATCCCAAACACTCAGCCAAATGACTGCTAGGTTTATTTTCCAGATTCAGTAGAGTAGCTAGATACTCTAGCAGATTTTTGGGGGCAGACACTCAAAAATCAATAGCCTCATTGCACATGAAAAAGACATTCCAACAGAGAAATTGGGAAACAATTCATTTCATTATTGTATGCCCCCAAATAAAATGTCTAGGCATCAGCCTATCAAAGGAGAAGAAAGACTTCTACTTGAAAACTACAGCTCTCTGAGAAAAAGAGGTCAAAAAGGATATCAGAAAATGAAAAGACATCCAGTGTTCCTGGATAGGAAGAACCAATATTTTCAAATAGCCACACTCCCAGAATTGCTATGTGGATTCAATGCAATCTCAATTGAAATCCCAACAGTATAATTACAGAACTAGAGAAAATAATCCAAAAATTCATCTAGAACCAGAAGAGACTTAGCATAGCAAAGGCAATTCTAGGCAACAAGGACATGGCAGAAGGTATCACAATTCCCAACTTGAAACTATACCATGAAGCTACTGAGATAGAAACAGCATTATACTGACAAAGAAACTGACCTAAGGATCAATGGAACAGACTAGAAGATGCAAAAACAACTCCAGACAAACTGAGTCGCATACATCAGTCAATAAATATAACACACTATATTAACAGGGTCATCTAGCCAGACACCCTCAATGAAGGAAAAATAACTTCTTTAATAAATGGTGCTGGAAAAACTGGATTTCAACCTGCCAAAGATTAAAACTAGACCTGTATCAATTAAATAAAATTGAAGTGTCTTTGAGACCTAAATATTAAAGTAGAAACATTAAACTTGCTAAAAGATAGTGTAGATAAAACTCTTGAAGACATTGGCACAGGGAAAGACTATGAACAAAACTTAGTAGCACAAGAACTAGCAGAAAGAATCAACAAATGGAAGCTCATCTTATTAAAAACCTTCTGTACAGCAAGAGAAATCAACAGAGCAAGCAGACAATCCACAGTGTGGGGAAAAAAAATTATTGCCAGCTGTTCCTCAGACAAAGCACTACAATTTAGAATATATAAAGAACTTTAATAAATCAGATTCCTCATGATAAAAAAGGCAATTAAAGAAACTCCATGTGAAACAAGTAGACTTTTTTCATATGAAGTAGAAGCAGCAAAAAAGCATATGAAGAAATGTTTAACATCACTGGTCATTTGAGATGCAGATGAAAACAAAATTGAGATTCCAGTTCAATTCAGAAAGAATGACCACTGTCAAGTATCTTGAGGACATATTCTTAAGTGAAATAAATAGCACAGAGATGTGTAAATATCTTTTCTCTAATATGAAAAAACTGAAGGCATAAATGAATGCCAAAATGTATGATAGGTACTGTGAAATAGGAAGAAAATGTTCAAATGGGTAAGGGAAAGAGAGGATAGGGGAAGTAAAGAAAGGAAAGAAAAAATTTGATGGATAAAAAAGGAAACAAAGCTTATGTCTAAAGGGGGTGGGAGTGGTAGGGAAGGCAGGGAAAAATGAAAATGAAGATGTGTCATGCACAGGTACAAATTCTCAATGTGGAATGTGATCATAATGTATTTTTTAAATGTACCAATAAAAATAAATTTAAAAAATCAACCTAACAAATGCTGGTAGGCTATGGTGATGAAAGAACACTTCTCTAGTGTTGGTGGGAATGTAGACTGGTCTAACCACTGTGGAAATCAGTGTAGAGATTCCTAAAAAATGGGATTAGAGGTTCCATTTGACCTTGCTATCTCTCTGCTGGGAATATTCACAAAAGAATTAAAAGTACTAAAAGCAACTTATGCACACACATTTCTAGCAGCAGAGTTTGTCATAGCTAAATCTTGGAAACAGTCAAAATGCCCATCAACAGGAGACTGGATAAAGAAGATGTGGTTTTTCTGTAAAATGGAGTATGCCTCATCCATAAAGATAAATTTGAGATATGTATAGCTAAATTGATGCATTTTGAGTCCATACTCATAAATGTAATAAATAGAATACATATGTGTAAATAACATATTTTTTCTCTAGTATGAGAAACTGAAGGTGTAAATGAGGTTCAAAATGTACCATAGGTCTCGAGAAATAGGAGCAAAATGTTCAAAGGGGAAGGAGAACTGATGTGGGGGCAGGGAAAAGTAAAATAAGGAAAGAAAATTTGATGGTAGAAAGGAAAAAAATGGTAAGAAAGCTATGTATAATGGGAGGGGTGTGAAGGGAGATAGGATAATGGGAAAAAAACAAGAATCAAGATCTATTATGTAGAAGTAAATATTCTCCATGGTGAATGTGATCATAATATATACCTAAAATGTACCAATAAACTCAGTAAAGAAAAAAATACAATGTGCCGTAATCTTCCAGTCAATCCCAGGTTGCAGGTGGAGATGGAAGCTGCAGCGCCTTGTCACTGAGGTTGCTTTGCAGCAGATGCAGGTATCCTTGGGATGCTGCTGGCTACAAAATAATGATATTCTATTTTTAAAAACTACTAAGTTTTTATGTATAAGTAACTATAAGAAAATGTTTGATCAGTGGAAGTAGATATATTCAGAATCATTTGTAATGGAAATGCCAAATAACCAGATTGTCTTCATGGGTGGTGTCTTAAGCCAGTTTCTCTTTCTGTTGTGTATACAAACTTTGTTTCACACACAAAATAGTTAAAGTGATTGTAAAAATTGATCTTTCAGATTTGCAAACTGTATGAGGTACATAGAAAACAAAGAATTTCATGCTTAAACTTAGGTTGCATCCCCAATATGTCTGTATGCTTATGCAAGTTTTCCACAACTAAAAAATAAGTCCAAAACATTGTAGTTTCAAACCTTTGGGGAGAAGGTTTCTTGGCTTGTATTAGCAAACATTCATGTCAGAAATAAGTGTATCACTATTCCATCATAAACATAGGTTGGGCTTGCGTGTGACAAAACTCAGTGAGTGTATTCTGTGAAACCAGTTGACTACATTGGCATCATAGTAATTATTTCCTCATTCTGAAAATCATGTACTAATAACAAAAACTATATTTCTCTGAAAAAAAGAGATCGAAGAAGACATTATAAAATGGAAATACATCCTCTGTTATTTTATAGGTAGAACTAACATCAGCAGAATGACCACATTACCCAAAAAGTGGCATGTGGATCTTAACACAGTATCAGTCAAAATAACAGCACCTTTTCTTTTTTCACAGAAGAAAAATAAATGATTCCATAGTTTATATGGAAACAGAAGAGTCCTGGAGTAGCCAAAACAATGCTAGACAACAAGACAAAGCAGATTTTAAGTTTCACAATCCCATATTTTAAGTTACACTACAATGCTGCAGTATTAAAAGCAGCACAGAACTGACACACAAACAGATATATTAACTAACGGAATACAACAGAGGATGCAGAATCATCCCAAGCACTTGCAGCCAGTTGCCTTTTGACAAGTCAATTCTATACACTGAAAAAGAAATAGCCTCTTTAATCAATGGTTCTAGGAAAGTAGTTCTTCTACATGAATAAGTCATGTCTCTTACCTTGTACTAAAATGAAATATTAATGCTTCAAAGAATTATATCTGCTGGGAGAAAAAATGGCAAAACTCTTGAAGACAAAGGCATGGGCAAAAATTTCCTGAATAGAACCCTGTTTGTATGCAAAATAGTACCAAGAGTCAATACATGGGATTGTATTAATTTAAGTAGCTTCTTCACAGCAAAGGAAACAGTGAACAGAGTGAAGATACAACCTACAGAATGGGGATTTTAAAAATTAACTATTCATGGTAGTAATAACTAGAATATATGAACTAAAAAATTAGTGCCAATCAAAAACTGGGCAACTGAGATGAATAGATGCATCTCAGAAGTAAAAATAGCCAATAAATACATGCAAAAATGTTCAACATTTTTAGTGACTAAAGAAACACAGCTTAAGACAACATTGAAATTCTACTTTAAAATGGCTGTTATCACAGACTTAAAAAAAAGCAACAAATGCTGGTGAGGTTATGGGAAAAAAGGAACCTTTTTGGAATACCCCCACCCTCTCAGGACTTCCAGTGTTAACAAGAATATGCTTTCATGAGCAAAACATTAATCTCGTAAGGTGCCCCTATTACCTAAGCATCTCCTTCTTCTTAGACACCACCATGTAATGATTGTGGCACCTCCGACAACACCATAATGAAGACCGAGCTTCTCACATATAAAACTGTGGGATTCATGCTCACACCACGTCCAAACAACAGCAAAGCTCCATCAATCATAATTCTAGTTACTACATAAAATAAACAAGTAACACTTCAGACTAATGGTCATGTGAAGAGGAAGAACAATAATTTAAACACACATCTGTTCCAAGATATTATAATATTGGAGACACTAATTTTTTTTTGAAGTGAGCAGGAGAAGAGGAAGTTGTTCAGAAGAGTCTTTTACCAGAAAATTTGAGGATTTTTGGACTAAGTTAAACTGTTTATATATAAATCATGTCAGACAGGACAGAATGTGAGGAATAGAACACTATTGCATCTTCCTTGAGAAATGTATGATGAAATCTCAACAATATTTAACAAATATTTAACAAATTGAAATCATAGAAGATGGTTCTATTTTAATGTATTTGGAAAAATTGTAAGAGACATATATGTGGACACAAAGAAAACCACAATACATTCTACAGACTAAAAAAGCATACAGGATAAGGTTACAACATACTGAAACTAGAATTTTAGTACAAAAATGCAATAAAGTCTCAACCAGCTAGAATTTACCAAAATAACAAATAACAAACAATTTTAGGTGAAATACCAGTGAGAAATGAAATTGCAGAGCATATAGAAAATAAGACTATTATAAAACATTGTATATAAAAGCATCTAAAGCCACATTCAGGAGAATATTCATGCTCTTCATCACCAAATTAAATGCTATTTTTAAGATAAGAAATTGAAGAAAGACCAGTAAAATTATCTTTAGGAGAGCAGAGGTAACAATTTAATAAAGATAATAGCAAACATTAATGGATTACAAAACAGTGGAAATGTAAATAAAGAACCACCAATATAAATCATCAGCTAATTTTAAAAAAGTAGCACAACCACTTAGCATTAAGGAACCGAGAGAAAAGTAACCAGATTCAGAGAGGATTATATGAAATCTCGAGATTTTTTTCACAAATATATTTGAAAACTTGGATAGAGGGCTGGGGAGTTAGCTCAGTGGTTCCGGCGCCTGTCTTGCAAGCGCAAGGGCCAAGGTTCGATTCCCGGTAACCACATACAACACTGGTCATGGAGACTCACGCCCAACAGCAACGAGTACCACATACCACAGTGCCGGACGTGGTGGCTCACGCCTGTAATCCCAGCACTCGGGAGGCAGAGGCAGGAGGATTGCTGTGATGTGAGTTGGAGGCTGAGCTTAGGGCCAGCCTGAACCACAAAGCGACATCCTGTCTCAAAAAACCTAAAAAAAAAAAAGAAAATTTGCATAGATAGAGAATTAAAAACAGAAAGGCATATATGACCAAAACTGACTTTGGATGATAGGGAAAATCCCAACAAAACAATTACAAAAGAAGAAGAAGAAGAAGGAAGAAGAGGAAGAGGAGGAGGAGGAGGAACAAGAGGAGGAGGAGGAAGAAGAGAAGGAGGAGGAGAGGGAGGAGGAGGGGGAAGAGAAGAAATTGTGAAAGTGTAGCCCCTTAAAGACAAAGGTCAAACTCATGGTATTTTGAATGTGAATATTTCAGACTTCTAGAATAGATATCAAAGCACCATGTGTAGTGTTCCAGAACTGACTTAAAAGTTTTTGTTTGGGGACAGGATCTCACCATGTAGTTCTTCCTGGGCTTGAACTCAGTAATTCTCCAGCCTCTGCTTTCCAAAGTATTGGGATTAAAGTTGTGCACCCCATGCCCAGGCCCAGAGTGAAAGTACAAAAGTTCTTCAGCTGAGTTTTACAAAACTTCCATGGCATTGAAACCAAATTCTAAAACACCTCCCCAAAGTGAAAAGTAACAACAGAAAAGACATTGTACATTTACTTTTCCAAACTGGTAGAAACCTCAAGTTAAATGACTGGTTCTATAAATTTACACAATAGAATATCATGAAACCATTAGGGTGTAGTGCTGTCTTTACATATTTGTGCAAAGATGTTCCAAATATATCACTTTATTATTTATTGATTTTTGAGACAGTGTCTTGCTTTGTAGATGAGGCTGGCCCTAAGCTCAGCCTCCTGCCTCTGAGCAGTCTTGCTGCCTCTGCCTCCTGAGTGCCAGGACTACAGGCATGAACAACCACACCTGGCACTGTGGTGTGTGGTACTGATTGCTGATGGGTGTGAGTCACTGTACCCAGCATTGTTGTATGTAGCTACCAGGAATTGAATGTGGGACCCTGTGGTTGCAAGGCAGGTGCTGGAACCACTGAACTGAATCTCCGGTCCTAAATATATCATTTTAAAAAGCAAGATTTAGAACAACTACAATATATATTCAAATAAATGCTTGAATAAAAGTATGCATAAATTTATAAGTGGATCATTTGATGAGAAAACTATTGATGGTGTTAACAGACATTAGGACTTAGTGAAAGAAATTATTTTAATGTATCTTCCCTTTTATACATTTAAAGAACTCTGTAGGCATATATTTGCATTATTTTCATTTAATCATTTATCCTATTCTTTGTAGAAAATAGAGTTTGTAGAATCTGTAGGTTGACCAGCTGCTACTTTTGACTTATATAACTGGTCTAGAATTAAGGGCCTAATATCTATTTTACCAGTGTATTTCCCCAAGATAACATATCAAATAAGACTACATTTTCTTTCCTTCTTTATTAATGGAATTTTCAGGTGGATTAACCCCTGAATATTTCACGGGAAACAACTTTACGACCAGGTTATAGAATTTGAGGTATACTGATCTGGTTATTAGAAACACATAACTACTTTGAAGAAATACTTGTCCTTGTATTTTTTCATCATAAATGTCTATTTTTCTTTCTATCTGTTTGGAGACTAGCTGCTATATTGTACTTTAGAACAAAACAGCATCAGAAAGTTGCAGTGTCTCTCTCCTAACATGTTACAATCCTTGACCTTCCTGTAGCATTCAAATAACACGAAGTTTCTGAAAACCTTAATTATCTGGCAATGGTACAGTTTATGTTAACATTTTTAGGTTTGACTGCTTTCCTGATGAGTACTCTGTGAGATGCATTTGGAGCAATTTTCAGAGTAGGTTTAGTGCCCTTGCAGAATGCGGCATGTAAAAAATAAATCTTTTCGGGGAGGTGATTTTTATTTTAGTGATGAAAGTGTTTTGAAGTGTTTTGAAGTGTGGCATGAACATTTTACTTGCTGCAGCATGGTGAGTGCCATGCCATGATCTGATGTATAAACAACAGGGAAGACACCCTGCACATCAAAAGCTTATTGGAGAACTCTCAAGTTCAGACAAAAGTATTTTTTCCAGCGCAAGGTTTTGGAGACTTGTGTTGCCAAAGTGCACCCTAACTTGATGCCTACCTTGCTGAATTTTTAAAGGAAGATTTGGATATATTGTGCCTGGATTCCGTTTACCTTACTTGGCTATATTAGACTAAGTGTCACCGACTCAGAACACAGACACATATTGTTTTGGGAAGTGACTGACCACTGAAACATTTACAAATGTGGTTGGGTTAGAAAAGTAGAGGAATCCTCCAAGTTTTGGTCTGGGGGTGCTTCCTTAGCCCAGGTCTCTTCCAGCATTCTTGAGCCCTGGCTAATGAGGTGCTAATGGGGTGTTATGACTGGCTACTACACCAAGGCATCAGAGAATCAGGCTGGTAAACACCCTTTGAAGTTAGGGTCTAAGCCTTTGAAGTGTGCTTTTAATGGGAAGATAAGCACATTTCCTGTCATAGCATCCTGAGTTTTGCGTCCTGACCCTATGTTACAGACTTTAGGCCACATTTGCTCTTCTTCAAATAAAATGCAGGAAAAACATTCCACTAGAGAGATGACTCCCGGTCTTGGCCTTCTCATTTTTGATTTGATCAGCCAAGGCTCAAGTAAGAAACCTCTAAATAATTAACTACAAACTTGCTGTGGTTACTTTTTATACTTTACCCTCACAAAGCACAATAGAAATATAGGTCAAATTCGGGGAAGATAAGCTGAAATGCCTAACTTTCTCCTCATTCTGCGTTCTCTAATACTGTGATCAAATAAGGTCCAAAGCTGTGGTTTTTAAATCTCTCCTCTTTTTAAAGTAGTGGTTTGTACAGAATAAATACTGAGTCCATTTAATGAATGGACAGGAAGAAGTTTCTCTATAATTTTTTTTTTTTTTTTTTAGACAGGGTCTCGCTTTGTGGTTCAGGCTGGCCCTGAGCTCAGCCTCTAACTCACATCACAGCAATTCTCCTGCCTCTGCCTCCCGAGTGCTGGGATTACAGGCGTGAGCCACCATGCCCGGCACTGTGGTATGTGGTACTGGTTGCTGCTGGGGTGAGTCTCCACACCCAGCATTGTATGTGGTTACTGGAGATCGAACCCAGGTCCTTGCGCTTGCAAGACAGGCTCCGGAACCACTGAGCTAAATCTCCAGCCCCTCTACCAATCTTTTCTTAAAGGTAGCTACCTGTGATTTAGATCAAACCTCAACAAGAAAAAAATTAAGATAACATTTGAATGTTTCTGTTTTACTTTTTTAAAGAACA
>PVIR01003135.1:18361-65993 GCA_004026965.1 Petromus typicus
TGCACTCCATAATGGGGATTTGTACCAGTATAAGACACAACTTAATTCTCATTTTTTCCCATAGCCCTACCCACCCTACCACCCCCCCATATACATAAAATTTGTTTCCTTACTTTTTTGTTACAATCTCAACATTGTCCCCTTTCACCTTATTTTACATTGAGCATAAAAATATGGAACGCTTCACAAATTTGCGTGTCATCCTTGCGCAGGGGCCATGTTAATCTTCTCTGTATCGTTCCAACTTTAGTATATGTGCTGCCGAAGCGAGCACCAGATTTTATTTTTTAAAAGTAACATTTGAAATGTTTCTGTTTTACTTTTTTTTAAAGAAACATATTTTGTTTTTTAAAATCAGTTTTGGTTTCCTAGCAAAGCTGAACAGGAGTGGAGGTTTCCCACACTCAGTCTCACCGATTCTGCAGCACAGTGCCACATTTGCTACAACTTAGGAGCTCATTGCCTCCCAAAGTTCACAGTCTGTATTTACAGGTTTATTCTCAATATTGTACATTCTATAGAGTTCTTTTTAAAAATTAGTATAAGTTTGTTGTGCATAGTGTTTACATTCGTTTTGAAGAATTGGTACACAGACAGAATGCAGTTGTTAAAATCTCCTTCCTCTTCTCTCCTCTGCCTCCTGATCCTCTTCCTTATTTTCATTTATTTATTTGTGTGTGTGTGTGTGTGTATGTTTGCAGTACATGAAGTTTACATTCCTACGTGGGAATTGGTCCTTTGCATAATGACATGTGTCTATCATCATAATAAACAATAGAATGGTAATCCAAATTACCATTTAAGGCAATAAAATTAATTATAAATTTCCCAGCTGTAGGTGGTTTGTTAGGATGGCTTATTTCATGTACTAGTGTGTGGTTAAATTTCATTTGTGTCTTTTTTATAGCTTATTAGCTCATTTCTTTTTAGAGTAAATTACCATTCTATTTTCTAGATATATACAGCTTATTTTATCCTCTCACCTGCTGAAGGGCAGCATAATTGCTTTCAGATTTGGGTAGTTATGAACAAAGCTGCTATGAACATTTTTCTATGGGATTTTGTGGAGACACAAGTTTTAAACTCTTTTAAGTAAATACCAAGGAACATAATTGCTGAATTGTATGGTAACAGTATGTTTACTTTTTAAAGATGCCAGAAAATTATTTTCCAAAATGTCTGTACCATTCACCTTCCCACAAAAAATTAATGACAGTTTCTACTGCATCATATACCCACTAACATTTGGTATTGGAAGTATCTAGCTTTCAGAACTCTAATTGGCATGGAAAAATCTCTGGTTTTAAATTGTAATCCCCTAAAGGCAAAGGATGTTTGGTATCATTTATACTCTTCTTTGCTATGAATATATCTCTTAGTGAGGTGTCTCTTCAATTTTTTGCTCAATCTTAAATCATATTATTTTTCATTTTGGTGTGTTTTAAAATTCTTTGCATATTTTGGAGTCTATTATGGCTTAGATCTAATATGTCTTTCCAAAAGCCTTATGTGTTTGGAAGGTGCTGGGTGGTGAAGTGTCACAGTCATCAGTGAGCACATCCTCTGACACACGAGTTCAGTAGCTGAGTGTGCTCTTAGGAACTGGAACCCGCTTGGAGGAGTGTCACTCGGGGTGTGATCTGGAAGAGTACTTACTTGCTTCGACTCTCCCTCTCTCTCTTTGCTTCCTGGGTGCAGTGGATGAGACGCCTCCAGCATGCTGCTTCTGCCTGGAAGTCTGCCCACTTTGGACTCAACCACTGGAAACTGTGAGGCAAATAACACTATCCTCCTTTAAGTTGTGGGTGTCAAGTATTTTGTCATAGTGACAAGAAAATGACTCACAGGGAGTCCTTTAATAGATGTGTAGTTTGTAAATATTTTTCTCCAAACTGTAGCTTGTCATATTATACCCTTGATAGTATTTTTTCAGAGCTTTTTTAAAAAAAATTTCTAAATTTAATTTTATTTTTTTTTAAATTGAGACAGGGTCTCGCTTTGTAGTTTAGGCTGGACCTGAGCTCACTATGTAGCCCAGGCAAGGCTCCAACTCAGCAGTCTTCCTACCTCTGCTTCCCAAGTTCTAAGATTACAGGCATGAACCACTACACCCAACACTGTGGTATGTGATTACTGGGGATTGAACTTGGGACCTTGTGCTTGTAAGGCAGGTGCTAGAACCATTGAGCTAAATCCCTGGCCCCCAGAGTGGACATTTTTAATCTTAACGATGTCCACCCATTCATTATTCCATGGATTGGACCTTTGTTATGTCCAAAATATGATTGTCATATATGAGGTACCTAGATTTTTGCCTATGTTATCTTTTAGTTTTATAGTTTTTTCATTTTATATTTGAGACTGTGGTCCATTTTGGGTTTCTTTTTTCTTTTTAAGTGTAAAATTCATGTCTAAATTTTGGTTTTTCATGTTTTGAGTTTTTGGAAAACTTCATGAGAGCAAACCAATTTCTCTGTGTCATCATTTCAAAGTGGTGTACACAACCCTTTATCAGCACTGGCTGCTTCACCCAGTCTAGTTACACAATGAATCTCCATTCTTGTGTTAAAATTGTGAAACCACCCCGTAATGGCATGAAGTATTTCACATTATCACTCACTATTACCATTTTTTTAAAAAAAATCTGCATTTATAGCCCTAGCTTTTACACAAAATATATTCTCAGATAGGCTATAACCTACAATCTGCCTTTGATTCATTTGTAGGCTTTCTTCCTGTGAGTTCCTCGCAGGTGAGAACTGTATTTTTTTTTTTTTCATTTTTATTTGCCTTAGCTCATAGCCTTGCATATAGCTGGTTTGTTGAATGTTAAATGTTTGTTGAATGGAGATTGAGTGTGGAAAAGCCATATTTAAATGTGGCAAAACTGTTTTATTGGCCTCATTCAGTCTGAGCCACACAGACAATATGAGTTTTGTTTGAGGGAGAATGAGAGAGATTAATGCATAGTCTTTGGAGAAAAAGGAAAGGAATTAAAGAAAGTTCTAATCTTATCTAGGTCCTTGGGAACACAAAACTAGTATCCTTTAAAGGATATAGTTTAGATCTTGATTCATACGAATCTTCATTTTATTTTTCAAGGATTTCCCTGAAGGCTATATACACTTACCTAGAAGTAGACAAGTCCTTTCTTTCTTTTTTTTTTTTTCTGAAAAAACCCTACCAATTTGCATTTTAGCTGTTTGGAATTGTGATATTTTTTAAAAAATAACTTTTGTGCTTTTTCATTATCTGAATCTTAAAACATCAATAAAATCCTTCTTGACAATGTCAAAACCCTTCTTTCTTCCTGATATCTCTGTTTCCCTTGGTCTTTTGCTTTTCTTCTGTTTATTTATTTTTTTGGTCTTCTGTTTATAATATGGCTTAATGTTGGGGAGATAGACTCCCCTCTGCAGTCTGTAGACTGAGCTTCTCAGAGCAGGCATGGCGTTGGATTCATGAAGTCCCTTCCCTATCTGCAGTGAGAGGTTTTGGTAATAGGATGCTCAGTCAGTGCTGGGCAAATATATAATTTAGTAATGAGGATAGGCTCATAAGTGATGGACATAACAAAGACCTTGGAAGCAATTCGGAAACACTCCTGTTTGAAAACTTGAGTAGGTGTTGTTTAGACATCACATTGTCTGAACACTGAATTTCCTAAGGCAACTCATACATGATGGGAGGAAATTGCATGCAGTTCAAGAGTTTGAAGGAAGTTCCATCTGGTATGAAGGAAAGGAACTCCACTTTTTAAGGAAGGCAGTGGGAAGATAGGAAGTCCTGAGGTACCTTCCCGCTTGTCCTCCTGCACAGTGGAGGGCTGGGGGAGGAGCCTCGTACTATTGTCAGTAATCCCAGCAGCCAACTGCTCATAGAAACTAGCCACAGTGTGTGAAGAGCACACTCTCTGGTCAGAATAGAGGAAAACTTTTTTCTTTTAAGTTCATGCACTTTAAAAGGAAGTGTGGGCAATTTTAATCATAGGGTTTTGCTTTCTTTCTGAAAGAAGAAAGAGACATTTCAATTTTAAATTCGGTGGGTTGAAATGGTAGTGTCATTCAGCTCCTGTGGGCCTTGTGAGTTTGTGGCCATGTTTTGGTTGTGGAAAGTATGACATGTAGATGTAACATTTCAATTTTTAAAAAGGGAGAATAATTTCTGTGTTAGGTGTTGTGCCTCTGCAAGAACACTTAGAACTTTGCTACATTTAGAAAGAGAGAGTAAAAATATCAGACGTCATACCACTGCCATAGAAATGGAAGTCTTTTTATATGGGCTGTACCTCTTAAAAGTGTCCCTTTCCGTGCTTAGCGATATGCATTGTAAAAGATTAGTTTGTTAGCTTATTTTAGAATTTATGCTTTAACTGTGGGAGTTAAAATACAAAGAAGTGCTGACTAAATTATAAAGTCCTTGATTTCTAGCCCCCTGCCTTATCTACCACTAAAGTAGCCTCTATAGTTCATTGACCTACTAGACATTTACTGAAGATTTGCTGAGCCCATGAATTTTAGGATGTTTGGAATGTAAGTATACATTAGTCATTTTGAAATATCATCAGGAACTAGTGAGTATTAATACTGACATGGACATTATTATTATTTAAAAAGATAAATATAGGTATTAGAGGAATAAAAGGTTAATTTGACTGACTATTCTTGAACTTGATATTATTATATGATTTCCTTCAGCTATATTCTAGCTCATGTCATACACAATATTCAAGAGCATTTTTTTTGTACCATTGTGGATTAAATCCTGGGCTTGTGTACTGAGCTATATTCCTAGCCCTTTAAATTGTTTTCTAAATTTTAAGATAGGATCTCAACACATTGCTCAGCCCGTACTCAAATTTGCACTGGCTCTACAGGCATGTGCCACGATGCCTGGCCAGGCTAGCATCCTTTTATAGAACAATCAGACCAATAACCAGATTAATTCTGACCAAATATGACTCAGCACTCAGAACCACAAGGCTGTTGAGGTTACTAGTTCTAAGAAATGTTGTATAAATAAAATCTCAGTCAGTCATTAGTTGTGTTCCTATTTAGCTAATTGAAAGACATGGCTAACTAAACTTTTATTTTACTGACAAGAGTTCTTTTCCAATGTGATTTTTCCACTTGCCCATCAGAAGTTTTGCATAAATCCCTTTCTTTTGTTGTAACCAGGCCTTAGTGCATGGCACTCCTCTATTAGGGTGATATGGACATGCATAGAAAGTCTGAGCTACTGTTTTCAGTAGTTTGTTTCGATGCATGATGGCATTTTTTTCTTAACAGGATTTCGTTTACAAATCAGGACTTTCTGTCATTAATAATAAATTATTTAGGCCTCATAATAGCACTGTACTTTGAGTGTGATGGAAAATAGTGCCAATGTCTACTTCCTTAACAGGAATTTTGGAGAGTTAGACTAGTTTTTCCTTTACTCCTGGCATTCATGTTTTGTGAAGCTATTTTGATTTTATTTTTTGATTGTACCACTTGACTAACTGCCTGATTTCAACCTGGTATCATTTTGTTTGGTTGAACAATCTGCTCCCTCTGAGGGGTCAGAATTCTGATCACCAGGATTCCGGTTCTGGTCCTGCCAATGAGTTACCTGTGTGGTCTCAGACAGCAGCTCTACAGCTCACCTCTCTCAGCCTCAGTGTTCTCACCTATAAGATAATGATAAAATTGGTAGGGCTATGAGGACAAAAAGCCATTAGTCACTTATCGTGGCACATAGGAGGCGCTCTGTGGTTACTGATTATCATAGTAGTTATTTGTATATACTTTCCTTTGTTCAACCTTCCTTTTTATGTTTTCTTTTTCTTAGACTCAGTGGAGGGTCAGTGAAGAGTTGTATTTTCCAGGTGCTTCCTAATCCCCAATGGATGATATTCAGGGTTCTGCACCGGCCTCATCTTTGCAGTTTCTACCGCATTCTGTCTTGTGTTGCTCATGCATTTTGGAAATGATCTTCTGCCCATCTTCACCTTGCTGACTCCCAGCCTCTAACCTATCCTTCAATACTCAGCCTGGTGAATGTCCTCTCTTCGAAGCCTTCTATGGTGGCTTTTCCATCCTCTAAATTGGATGCACTACCCCCCTTCCTTTTGGCATCCTTTGCACATTGTACACAGCTCTGTTATTATGTCTGCCCTTAATATGCTGCCATCTGTTTAGGGCTCTGTTTCTGCTGGACTAAGTCTATGCCAGCGGCTACTCATCTCACTCATTTCTGTATCCCTACCATGCAGCACAGTACACAGTGAGCTGCCTCAGCACCAGAGAATTATTTGACTAGCTTCATTATTTTCTTATTGCTAAGACAAGATACCTGACATCCACAAGTTAAGGGAGGAAAGATTTATTTGGCTCACAGTTTGTAGTGGTTTTAGTCCATAATCGGCTGTTTCCTAGGCAGAGTAGCACTAAGCGGAACAACAATTCACAGTGGACCGAAAGTAGCAAAGCACCAAGCGGGAAAGGGACCTGACAGGCCTTCCTCTGTCCCTGATGTTGTAACCAGGCTATTGAGATTCAATAATCACCCACCCTTAATCCCAGCACTCTGAATCCTTTGAATTCATCATAGATATGATTCATATGATTCACCACCATATTCATGCACCATGAATCAGTCACGTGCTCTAGATTCAGACTCTAGATTTAGACTTTAGATTCAGACTGCATGAGGCTTTGAGAGGGCATCTAGATACAATCATAATGTGAGGAAGTCTTAACTTGGCTGCAGTGAGGATAAAGAGTACAGAACTACTCCTGACTTCCTTCTGTGGGTCTTGCTTGGTAGAGGTCTCAACGTTGAAATTTCTTTCAGATTAGCTAACTGGCTCTTCTCTAGCCTAGCTCATCTCTGATTTTTCAGTCTTCTTAGGGAAGTGTCTGTATTTTCTAATTTAAAATTCACATCTTAATGTTATTTATAGACTTTTTTTCTGTGTTGCAATATAGCTTCTTTGCCAACCACATCTATTTCCAATTTACTCATTTTTTCAACAGAACACTTATTAAGAAGATGGACATTCAAAACACATAAGACAAATGCCTATGAAATGCCTAAAACAAAACAGGCCACACAACAGATTTTCTCAAAGAAGAAACCTGTAGGCACATAATAAACGCCTCCTAGAATAAAAACAAAGAAGCAATTACCTGAGCTGCTTCCTGTGGGAAGCTTAGCACCTTTACCACCCACGGTGATGGTGATTGTTTTTAGAGAAGTTGCATCATTCTAAGGAAACCCATTCATGTGTTTCTCAACAAACATTTTATTTTCTTGGAGAGAAAAAAAAGTTTGTGTCTTTCTTCCAGTTATTTCCCTCTTCCTACCTGCTTTTTTTGTTTTCAAAAATGAAGACTGGAGATGCCATTTTGTATAATATGTATAGAAGACTGAGTGGTGGTAGTCAGAGAGAAGAAAACTTGGGTGCGTGAAAGGCACAGAAGGCTGCAGTGTGTGTCTGCCTCCACTGCCGTCCCTGGGCCTCTGCGTTAAACAGTGACATCCACAACTCAAGGGTAATGCTTTACTCATGTTAAAAAATGGATAAAATTAGAAGTTCAAGAAGAGATTGTTAACTTGGAAAAGTACATGAATTAGAGACAAATAGTGAAGTAAAACATCTTTTACCCTGAAATGAGTACAAGACTTCAATAACAAGACTTGAAAGTTTCATTTCACAATTCATTTTTTCTATTATCTGCAGAAAACAATCTTACTAAGGCTACAGAAAACACCTTATTGGTCGATTTACTAATTAATAAGTTGACTAATTATATTCTTTATTGTATGGTTTATTCCTCCTACCTTCTTAGTCTTCGGTAGAGGAAAGAAATATGGTCCTTAACTATGGGGTTAGATACTAGCAAAGACATCTCCTGCCCACGGCTTTTAAAAATGAAGGTACAGAATTTTACTTAGAGAGCTGTGGTCTGGTGGAAATGGGGTGTTTTGAAAGAGCTCCCGAGTTCAAAGCTGGAGACTGCTGGGCTGGCATTTCTGTCCGATTTGGTGGAGTATCTGAAAGCACTTCCACATTTCTTCATCAGGAAGTCAGACGGACTTGTGATGAAAGATGATGAAGACAAATCCTAAACAGGGCTTCCTGTTTGTTTAAACCCCCAACCCAGGAGAAAATCGCTTCCAGTTTCCCTGTACAATCATGGTAATATATTTTCTTTTCAGATTGTTAACAGACTGTTCAGTTTGTACTTGGCATTTCAATCACACTGAAAAAAGGTGAAGCCCAGAAAATGCAGGGATTCTCATTAGGAATTTGAAATTGGATAGACCTTTGGAATTAACCTCTGCTTCTTGTCTCCCTCTTGCTAGGAAACACATGATTTCCAGAATCATATGCATTTATTATGTGTTCTCTGGGAAAATTTGACCTAGTTATTGATGGATTTAAAAGGAGGAAATGTGGTTTGTCCTTAGAGCTCCCTTTTACTAAAAGATCATGTGGGATGATTAATGTAAATTTAATTTAAAAATGATAACGACATAAGGAATGATTAGATTGTTTTTCTTCTAAGATCAGTGCTTGTATAAAGTGAGCCTTTTAATTTTATAAACAATTTTTGGATATTATATAGAAAATAAAACAGGAAAATGAGACAAGGTAAAGACTTTAGAGGAAGATGTCTTATTTAGAATATCCAAGTCCAATTTGGGTGAGGAATTAAAAACACAGAAAATTTATCCCAGTTTTATTTATACAGAGAAAAATTGATTTAAAGAGTTGAACTAAAGCTCACTTAATATTATACCTTAGAATTGATGTGATTATTATTTTTCCTATTATTTTTATGTTGCAGAACTCCCAGCAAGTATTACAAATGTCTAAAAAAGAAAAATGGGAAGACTGGACATCAAGAAGAAAAGATATTAATTTATTTAATTTTATTTATTTATTTTTTTTAGTTTTTTGAGACAGGGTCTGGCTTTTGTAGTTCAGACTGGCCCTGAGCTCAGCCTCCAACTCACATCACAGCAATCCTCCTGCCTTTGCCTCCTGAGTGCTGGGATTACAGGTGTGAACCACCAGGCCCAGCACTGTGGTATGTGATACTGGTTGCTGCTGGGGTGAGTCTCCACGCCCAGTATTGTATGTAGTTGCCAGGGAATCGAACCCCGGTCCTTGCACTTGCAAGACAGGCACCAGAACCACTGAGCTAACTCCCCAGCCTCAAAGAAAAGATATTTAGATGAGAGATAAAGTTGTCAAAGAAGATAAGAGATTTAAACTATACTACAGTACTCTAATATTACATATATTACTAATACTAATAGCTAACCTATATGAAATGCATTTCATAGAAGGGGGTGCACTGGACAAAGATCAAGCAATGTTTTTTCATACTTTACTACCCATGTTTTTTCATTTCATGTTATATTTTTGTAGATAGGATCTCATTATGTAGCTCAGGCTGGCCTCAAACTCATAGTGATCTTCCTGTTTCTGCCTCCTGAGTATTGAGACCACTCCCAACCACTATTAGTTCTTTAAACTTCCACTCCAGTCTTTACTTCCAAAGTCTCTCTCTCTATCTCTTTCTCTGTCTGTCTCTCTCTGTCTCTGTTTCTGTCTCTCTCTCTCTCTGTCTCTGTCTGTCTGTCTGTCTGTCTCTCTCTCTGTCCCTCTCCAAGTATTTGAACCCAGGTCCTCATGCAGGCTAGGCAAGTGTTCTACCACTGAGCTATGTCCACCTCTTTTTATTTTATTTTGGCGCAGGGTCTCACTGAGTTGCCTGAGTAGGCCTCAGACTCCCAAACAGCTGGGATGACATGGGATTGTAAAATGTGTCACCACACTCGGTTCACCACCCTTTCCATTTTCTGTTCCCATCATCTATTTTTTTCCTTGATTTCTTAACCCTTCTTTCACCTTTACAAGCACACTACTCTTACAGTTTGGAGTGCTGGCCGCACTGGGTTATAATCAAGTCCTCAGACCTCCGTCTGAGGAATTCTGCAGGCCCATCGTCTGCCATCATTATGCTGATTAGGTTTAAATGGCACCATCAGGATAAAGTGCACGTGGACAGTTTCATCATCGGGAAATAATGCTATGTGTGGCTGTAAAGGTAACTAAAAAGATGCTATCTTGATGAGACCCCATCCCCGCATAAAATCAGCAACATAAACTCACTACAAATTACACTATTTATCTCCCGAGTGCTCTCAAAGCTTTGTTCTTTCAGCGATTACATAACATTCTGGCATACCCCAGGGCGCTGATGAGGTCCAAAACCTCAATTTGTAACATGCTTTAACACCGGGTCTAGAACGAAACATTGGCAAGCTTGGGGCCTGACCTTCACTAGTTAGTAATTAATGATTTTGCCCAATATGGAACTCTGAGCTTAATGATTTCCTTTCCGGCCTCCTGAGTAATTTACCTAATGAGGTTAAAAAACGTACAAGAATGTTTTAATGAAACAGTCAGCAACATGAGTGCCACGTGTTCAGTGCAGACCGGGCAACGGAAGTTCTTTTTGACCCATTTTCGGCTGACTTCCCCGGGTGGTTCCCGAAGCGCGGAACGGATCTTCTTGCTGGATGGGTTTCAGGCTGCAGCCATCGCATCATGAGAATGGACTCAGCTTTTTTCTAGCTTTTATGTATTGGAGCCCATAGTTTTATCGAGAATTAATTCTGTTGCTAAATGGCTTGAAATGATTGCTTGATACCGTAGAAAATGTCCATTTTATATAACCTTCAAAAGGTTGCAAATCAAAAAGATAAAATGAATTCAGTTCTATAAAGAAGTACAACAGGATAAATGAAACACTGAAAAAAGATTTACAAGATGCGTGCGTGCGTGTGTGTGTGTGTGTGTGCGCGCGCGCGAGCGCGCACGCGCAAGCTAAAAACTAGGAATAAGAGACACCAAGACATGAACCATTTGTTCAGCTCCATCTGGCTAAATTCTTAAAGGTTACCGGAAGTGCATTTATTGCTTAAGAACGATGATAATTCATATTAAGAAATAAATACAGCCATGTGAGCAGGAAGGGGAAATTGCTTCATTAATTACCTGGTTATCTTATCAGGCCTCTAATTTTTTGGTTTTCTGGAATGCGGGGCGGGTTTCAGGGGGCGGAGCTGCCTTGGCGGCGGCAGCCAAGCTGAGTGATTTGCGGTGCGCTTTTGTTCACTTTGCATTTCTGTTTTCTCCAGTGAGGCGGCTGCGGTGTTTTTTGTGACACTGCAGAGATCTGAGGCACTGACTTCCTCCATCTGGCCTTTTAGTTGGCACTCGAAACGGTTGTGATTCTAGTAAAATATGATTTTCAGTTTAAAAAGAGTAGCAAGCAGCACTACAGTGCAACATGCTGAGTGTCAGTATTTACTAAATATTAAAAATATTTATATTCCCTTGAAATTGGACAAAATAATTCGTTGCAGCAAATAGTTATTTTCCTAAATTAACGGCACACTTCAACCTTCATGCTATTATTTTTTTTCCTGTACTCTCTGTGTTCAAAACTCAATTTCTTTTTTTTTTTTTCTTTTCCTTTGTGGTACTGGGGGTTGAACTCACTGCCTTCACATCGAGCTGCATCCTTGTCCCACACCCGTTTTCTTTTCTTTTCTTTCTGTTTTTGTTTTTAATTTGAGACGGAGTCTCCATAGGTTGCTAAATTGCTCATTTGAACTTGCAGCGGCTTCTGCTTCAGCTTCCGTCAGTGCTGGGATTACAGGCAGAAGCCACTGGGCCTTGTTTAAAACCCTGTTTCTTTTTCTTATAGTCCAATGCTATCTTACTTTTGGACTCAAGTAGAGCAACATCTAAATTATGCAACTAAGAGCCCAAATTGATGCAATAAATTATAATTATTTTGATACATCATAAATCAGTCCTCGATCTTTAGGTACAAGGCATTAGCTCATCTAGGCAAACGGCTAGAATGAAAATAATTTATATGTTCCAGTAATAGTACAAAACATTACAGTAAAAAGGTAATAATAATAGTACCACTAACTCCTCCAAATATGGTATTCTTTGCAGATCAAGTAGAGGGGAAGAATAGTGTATGTTCTTCTATCCATATCAATTACATCAATGTCCAATGTGACCCTGATGTAAGCAATCTGTGCCAGTATTTCAGCAGAAAATGACAATTGCAATCAGATAAGACAAGACCCCCTGAGTTTTCTAAGATGTTTATGTTTGATGTTGGGTTAGTGTCTGAGATCCTTGATAGGTAAGATTGGTGACTGACTTAGCTAATGCACAGTGAGTGAACTGTTAACAGGAGGGGCTCCTCGATGTTACACACCAGTGAAGTGGGAGAGGTCATCAGCAGACCATCAGGGCTGGTACAGGAGGGATTTTGCGTGGTTTCATCTATATCCCATCATTTCACCACATACAAACTCTGTGAGAGGTGAGAAGGAAATTATATATATTTACCTAGGTGAGTAAAATGAGTAGAAACCATTAGGCAATTTAGCTACAGTCAGTGCTGCTCTGTGAACCTGCGGCGATGGTGAGGGCCGGCTCACCCACTTTAGTCAGTGTGTGCTGTTCCGGGCTGCCTTAGGCTGAGCTCTCCGGGTTCTTTCTGCTGTCCTTGTCCTTGGTGACATATGTTGTCACCTATAGTTCATCACCTTTCTTCTCTCTCCTTCCAACTAGTGTCACCTTTGCTGGGAAGTAAGAGGCTTCTTGCCATTAAGAAGAAACATCGGCACCCCTGTTTTCCCCAGGCCTTCTTCTTCACATAGGAGATGGAAATGCAGGTGCAAAGCCAGGACTGAGCTGCAGGATACACACTCACTCCTTCTGCTCTACTCCATTTGCTGACATCATTGTCACCAAGAGAAACAAGAATTCTGTTTTGTAACCCAACTAATTATAGACACCCTTATCTCAAGAAGTACTTATTGGCTAGCGATGATGGATTTTTGTTTAGAAAACTTGCTTCTTGTGTCCTTGGAATGGGAAAGGTCAGGTCTCCACACTCCCTCCTCGGCGTGGTGGTACTGGAAGGTCCGAGCAGAAAGAAACAGGACGGGGTCGGTAGACACCTGCCAGCTGATGACAGCAGTGTGTGGACTGTGATGGCAGAGAACTTGTAAGATGTGTTGTGATGAATATTAATTTAAAGGGCTGCAACCTCCCCTCCTCTGTTGAATTTAAGTTACAGAAAATCTGCTGGATAGATACCCAGTGTCTTTATTGAGTGGTGTTTGTGGGGGAGTGGAATCGCAGAGATAAGCCACTGTTACATCTGAGCCTGCATTAGAGAAATGGAAACAGCTCTGGCTAGAGGTTAAAGTCTAGGTGTCAGTGAGTGTAACTGATGTTGACCGTATCGCATAAGCCACAGCAATCTGCCAAGAAGAGCAACAGCTCTTCCTTTGGATGTGTTTGCTGATTCGGTAGAAGTCTCAGTTTGTGATGACTTCAGCTTTCTTTTTTATGTAAGGAAGAGGCAAGAGGTCATTATTGATTACTCAAGAAGTCTGAGAAGAGGTTGTGACCAGTTAGTCACTTATTTGTTGCTGATAATATAAATGGGATGAATTAACTTATAGGGAAATGTTTATTTTGGCTCATCGCTTTAGGTTTTAGCCCTGTTGCTTTGGGCTGGTGCCAGCACATTATATCGCAGTGGAAGCATGAGCCAGAGGAGGCTGCTGACTTCATGGTGCCCAGGAAGCAAAGAAACAGAAGGAACCAGGGTCCCATTTCCCCTCAAAGGCACTGCCTCAGTCTCTTCACCTTCTCTAGGTCCTGAGTCCTCAAAGTTGCACCACCTGTGAATAGCACCTGGCTGGTGACCACACCCCTAGCATGTGGCACTTTGATGGGGGCAGGCTTTAAGATCCAAATCATAGCAGTATTCTGAAAGTTTCTTAGAATGACAAAACCATAGAAATTATAACTTTAAACATTAGCTGTCTCAATACTCCTTTATCTCCTCTCACTATTTTTGCATTGAGAAATCTCAGACCTGGTCATCTGTGTGTGTGTGTGTGTGTGTGTGTGTGTGTATGTGTGTATGTATATATATATACACACACACACACACACACACATATATGTATGTATGTATGTGTGTGTGTATGTGTGTGTGTGTATATATATATACACACACACACACATACACACACACATACATACATACAAATACCCAAGGTCAAATGGCAAGATTAAAATCTGACTGAATTCAGAATCAGAATCTGTGCCTCTGGTCCCTTCTCTCTTTCCATATTTCCTTCACTTTCTCAAACCATAATTCCCCCTTTGTAAAGTGGGGATAGTAAAATCATATCTCCTAGGATTTATAAAATCATATCTCTCAGTTGACTTAATGTGGAACTTAAAAACCGTAAAAGAATGCTAAAACATTCTGTTAGCCCTTTTTAGAAAGCTATGTCTATTCTATGAAAAGAATCATTTTGCTTTTCCTAAAGATGACTGAGATCTGTGGCAATGGTAGAACTCATACAAGTACACTGTCAGTATGCATGTGGGGACAGGTGCCGACCCAGGCAAAAGGACATGTAGCAAAGTTATGCAGTGTTTTCTGGGATGAAGAACTTTAGTGTTCTTGGTAGGTCTTTTAAATAAAATACTAGCTTACTCCTGTCTTTTTTTTTTTCCTTATAGAAATTAAAATAAAATCTAAAATTTCTCATAGTCTCTTAAGGAAGTTAGAGATAATTCTCAGTAAATCAAGAAATCCAAGCATATCATCTATTTCAGATTGAAGTAAACTCGGGTTATATTTATCTGTGGTTTTTGAAAGTCAAAATGCAGAGGCTTCTGGGATAGCCAAGTTATGGGGAGTGTCAAGGTCAATGCAGGCTCCCAGGCTGAATGGGCTATGTCAGCCAGTTAAAACCTAATCTCTTCTTGTCCCTGCTTCATAGCTAGACAGGACCTGTGGCAGAACATTCTAGGAGGCAGAGGAAGGAGAAGAGGTGTAGGGAAGATCAATCTAAAAGGCGTCACTGTGATGATAAAAATAATCCGATTCATTTTTATCTTCTCTAAGCCCTCTTTTAAAAAGTTTGTCACATCAAAGGTTTATTATTCACTTTCTACCTCTTTCATGTCTTTACTAACGTGTCATCATTTCAGTGAGAGTTTTTAAAAAAATGACTCAGCATATAAAAATAAAAATTGTTCATATTAATAAGGGACCATGTGATACTCATATACCTGTACATCATGTAATCAGGTTAAACGTATTTATCTCTTCAAACGTCTATCACTTTATGGAGAAATCATTTCTATCACTTTATGGAGAAAGCATTTATCACTTTTTGGAGAAATCCTTTCATCTAGCCTCCTGAGATATGTAGGACACACCATTCTTTATAGTCCAATACTGCACAGTAGCGCCCAGAATGTCTTACTACTATCCAGTTGTAACTAAGTAGCCATTGGTCAACCCCTAAGCAAGTTTATTGTGGGGGAAAAGATGATAAGACTAGGGGCTTAATTTATAAGGAGCACACTTCAAATTTTATCTTTACTCGGATATTTAGTTTTTAAAACTCTGAAATCTTTCAGTCATTTTAAACTGGGAAATTTAGCAGAAGGACAGTTCTTGCAGGGAGAGAAATATTCCCTAGATCTGTTTGCCTCCAGGGCCTGAAAAGAAAGGAATCTGTTTTAAACTCTGAATGAGGGAACATCCTCCCTTCTCTTCACCCAGTTATGGGGAAGAGCCCCTTTAATCTCAGAGGCAGGAAAATACCAAAACTGACGACTTTGGCAGGTTTGCTGGAGGCTGGCGGCAGGTTGGCCAGGCCAGCAATCAGTGGCTTCTAGAGTTTAGGGCGACAGGAAGCTGGGGCTGCCGCTCAGTCTGGTCATTAGTTAGGAACAACTGAGCCAGATGATTAGCCCTGGAGAATGTATGCATATCTGGCCCAGGGGACAAGAGGTCCCCAAGCATCCCAGACATTTGGTCGTCAACCCTTTCATTCTCTCATCACTCAGGAAGTTAGAAAGAAAATAAAAACAGGGAAAAAAAATTTAAACAGCACTCAAGTTGTTTCTTTTCTTTTCCATTTCCTTTCACCACCCAGATTTTCAAAGTCCTAATGAAACGGTAAATTGAAGATATAAAGATGTCACACAACCTCTGGCACACAAAGGTAGCCATCGGGATTGCAAAGCAGCAGGAAGTAAGTAACTTGCTGACTGAACTTGCTCAATAAAATAAATCACATTCAAATAGAGTGAATGATTGGACTTGTCTGAAAGGTGGAGGGGCAGCTACAGTGGCATGATTGTATTGAGGTGAGCGTGAAAAGGTTGGTCCGAGGGCGGTGGGCTGCTCGGTGGAGCCAAGGGCGGGAGACAGGCCCCCTGCAGTGGCAGCCACTTCCTCCTCCCGTCTGCCTAGCGCTGCTCTGGAGACACACAATCATCACCCCAGTGGGGCTGGGGATCAAATGACGGCACTGCTGAAGGATTAAGAGCAATTCTATCCTCTTGGCTTGGACTTTGGAATTTTCATTAAAATGACCTTGGGTGTGGTGAAAAAAAGAATTCAGACCATGAGGATCAAGCCTTAAACATCTCACCTGGGAAAACAAAATCAAAGGCCCTGGAAAAGTGGGCTCTCTTTCTAGGCCTCCAGCAGAGTTTTCACACTTTTTCCTCAAACGATTTTCATCTGGGATTAGATTCCAGGTAAATGACAGGTGAGGGGTGGAAGGGTCTTGGGTAGTGCAGCAAGCAGATGAGACTTCATGCACTTCCCAGGCTCTGGGGTGGGGGCACAGCTGGACACCCAGCCCTGTCCTCCATGGTCCTGATGGACAGAACTGGTGTCCTAAATCTCCTTGTGATGGGTATTGTCAAGAGGACTGAGGGAAACTGGGCTGATTTTGCTGAGGCAAGAACCCATAACTCAGAAGATGGAACCTGTAGAGCTAAAATTTCAACTGATAAACCACAGAATGGGTAGAAGCTTCAGAAAGTTAATGATACCCAAAGTGGCAGGACATGGGAGAAAGAGCATGGATATTTGGTAAAAAGAGATTTCTCAGAGTTGAGTTAGGCAGCGCTGGAGCAACAACACTGATCCACAAATGGGCACAATGTGTCATATTCACATAAAAACCTGGAGGACATGTGGAGCACAGGACCCAAGGTGAATCCATAGTCCCTGAGGGGGACTCAGTCAGCAGTACTTTCAGTCTCCCCTTTGAATCCTCTGCTGTTGGCAGGACCAATCTGAGAAGTGCTATTTTCAGGTTTTCATTTACATCTGATAGGAAGCCAAGGGGATCTTTCCATAGGGCAGTTGAAATCTGGGGCCAGACAAAGTGACTGTTTGGTAGGACAATGGTCCTGATGTCATCTTTGGAGGAGGAGGAAGACAATCCAGGAATTTAGGGTACAAATGACTCCTGTATCTTATCCTTGGGGCCTCTGCGAGTCTGTTTGCTGGCCTGTTCTCACTCTGTACAGTATACCTCTTTCGTGCCCTTAATGAAAGTATACTTTTGCCGCCTTTTTTGTATGTCTTGCCCAATTCTTTCTTTAGAATATCAAGAACCTGGAAAGAATCCTCACAGGAGCCAACACCCAGTAATGGAGTGGTTCCCACCTCAGTGGATTCCTGTATGGGATAAGGCAATTTATCTTCAATGGCAGACCAAATAGAAAGATTCTATATCTATGTCTTGCCTCTGACATGGAATGCTACTTGGGTGTTTGGCCCATATTATAGGTGGTAGATTTGTTTGCTTTTGTAAAATTTTTGAATGTTTATACCTCTTCCTTTTCAGTCTTCTTGGTTAGGATTAGGAGAAGAAGAAAGAATTTGGCTCTCTTCTGTAATGATCATGTATAATGATATACAGAAAATTATAATTTGCTTTCCATATTCTATTTTTTCCTTCTAAAGGAAAGAGGGCAGAATTTGAAAAGAAAATCAACAGAAAATCTAAAAAGATCACCTAGAAAATCTAAGAGATTCCTAATGCATCACTATAAGTGGATTTAACAAGGTCCCTGGGTAAGCTATATATAAAAATCAGTTGTATCCCTATATACCAGTAAAAAAAAAAGTCATAAATAAAAATTTTGAGAGATTCTGGGTAGAAAAAGGTTAACACAGAAGATCTGTTTTGGGGGCTTCTCGTGACTACACCTGGTAAGAGTTTTTCATTGCACCTGAGTTATTTGTGTGAATAATGTAGTTTTTTGGATGAACATCCAATTTTCTTTGAAGAGTCTAACATTTTGTTACAGTAATCAGTGAATCTCAAGGAAGTTTCCATGATAGAAAACATTTGACGTGTTTAGTCAGCTTATCGCTGGGGGCACTAAGAATATCCTGTGAGAATCCCCTGAGGGAAGTTTTTGGAAGCTTGTATTTGGTGTCCCTGGACTTAATTTCATGTATCATTTCCTTTTGCTGATTTATCTTATATCCTTTTGCAGTTACAAACCATATGCTGGGCTTTGATTCAGCCTAATGAATTGCTGAAGCTGGAGGTTGGTAGGGGAATGCTAGCAATTTATTATGCTAGTACAAAGGATACAATTTAAAATAAAATAGGAAGAAAAATAATGAAAAATATAAAATATCACTATATTGGAAACCACTATCACAGAGTAGAAGATTCAGTACTATTTTAATTCTTCTTAAATTAATCTGTAGTGTCAGTATATAATATCAGTATAATTTCCAGCAGTTTATCAGACATATTTATAGATGAAAAAGCACTTAAAGTACCTGTGCCTAATATCTTGTATCTATATGCATTAAGAAATCTTACAATTAGTAAGAAAAAATTACCACCTAATGAGAAAATGAGCCAAAAGTATGAAAGACAATATTCAAATGTACAATAAACATATACATATACAAAGATATTCTATTATACAAAGATTATGTAAACTAAACCCACAATGGCATTCCAGCACAGTTGCTAAATAAAAGTGATGGAAAATAGTAAGTGTTGATGAGGGAATACTGTGAAATACCACGGGTCAAAGAATACATTTATTACAAACTGGTTAGCAGTATCTAGTAAAGATGAGTATATGTACATCCCATGATTTGATATATTAATGAACTTTCTTGTTGCTGGGATAAAATGCATGCCACTTACTACTTAAAGGGGAAAATGTCTAGTACTACTTACTTGTGGCTGCAATATTTTCAAGGCATGACTGAAACTAAGAAAGAGACCTTGTGGCCCAGGGAATGCAAGAAGTCTGCTCAACTCATGGCTTTTGGAAAGCAGAGAGCAAGGTAAGGGCCAGAGGGGAAGGAAATGAGAGCTGATACAGTGCCCACAATCACGCCCCTGGGACAACCCAGGTCCACCTTGAAGTGGGAATCTCTCAAGCCAATCCAATTGACACCAATCAAGATTAACCTTCATATTTGGTAATTCTATGCTTAGGCATATGCCCAGTGAAAATCCATCATATGATCACAAAGAATCATAGTGTTAGAATATCATTGCAATGTATTCACAATAGCCAACATTAAAAAGAAAATGGCCAAGATCCATAAACAATAGAACAGTTGTACATTATTCAAATAATGGGAACGGTTTACATTTTTCACAACAATGTATGCGAATCTTGTAATACTGAATGCACAAAAGCACAGAAGACTACATACCAGATGGTCCATTCTATTAGGCAGAAAAACAGGCAAAACCAACCTACAGTGTTAGAAATTGTCAGTGTTACAGTGCTTCAGAGATGAGTGTTCCTGGGAAGGGAGAACCGTGGTGGTACAGATTTTGATACTGGTAATGACTGAGAATGTGTTTCCATTCACTACATACTACACTTACATGGCTATGTTTAGTTCATAAAAACTCAGAAAGCTATGCACGTATGATGTATGGATTTTTAATTCTGTGTTTTTCATGCAAATGAAACAAGGCAGTCTTGGAGCATTTAATGAGTTCTGCTTTTGTTTCAGAACCCACGTGTAGTCGTTTGATTAGACTCTAGATTCAGTTTGAAGAATTTAAATATTGCTTACCAGTTATCATTACAGTCTTGGTCTCAAGGTAGAAATTCACGTACATATAAGTCGTCCAAAACTCCAAGGAGGTATATGCCAGGCACATTAGGAGTAAGGAGTCAGGGTACTTTGTGGAGAATGTAGTGTTTCAGAAGAGCAAAATGTGTACAAAATACATGCACAAGGATATTTACAGAAGCTTTCTCCATAACATACAAATTGTGGCAGGATGAAAAAAATCAACTATTACTGGGAAATATGTAATAAGCTACTGGTTCGTATAGAATCAAGCCCATGTATATGAAGTTCCAGTGCAATTAAATCTAATGTATGGTGAACAAAATAGGAATATATTTGACTTGATGGAGTTTAGATGGATTAGAAGGGTCCATAGGAACACTTTTACAGAACTTTTTTTTTTTAATTTGTGATACCAGGAATTGAACTTGAGCCCTCATGCTTGTGAGGTTGGTGCCACATCATTGAGCTAAATCACGGGAATTCTCTAGAGTGTGCCAAGCATCCCATGTGAGTGGCCTTGTAGTCATGAATGTGTGTATGCGCAGGTTTTTGGGCCCTTCACATCCCTTAAATTATGTATTTAAGAGTTTTACTGTGTAATAATTTTTCTCCACTATAAAAACATAAAGAAAGTGCATCATTTTAAAGGAAAATATTTTCTTTTAGAACTGAAGTTATGTTAATACTATCAGTCAAAATCTATCAATTCCTAAATGAGTCTTTTTCTTCTATACAACAATATTGAACTAAGAAAATATGTTTTTAATTTTAAAATATGCTCTATCTTCGGAGCATTCAGAATTGAGTCAAAATTTGACATATAATATCAAACACTTTCAAAAAGACAGAAACTATAAACAATCTGTGTAATTTGTATGTTTTAATAAGATACTCATTTTCAGTTGATCTTGTAAGTTTTATAAAAACTATTGTTATGTTTCTTGTTATTGCTGTCCCTTCTCAGGTAATTCTCTTTCAGGTTATTTGTAGCATTATTTTTTTCTGTTTTTTCCATTTATCCCATGACATTTCCAAGATTCTGTTTACTTGGGTAACAATTTTATTTCTCATGATGTCTTCTGTACTTGTTGATTCACTATTTGGAAAATATCTCTGGATCCCAGGCTAATTGCAGATGCTAGTTCACTGAGTAGAGTCCAAGTTCAGAGCAAAAGTACATAGCTCATGAAGTTCACAAAATGAAAGAATACACTATATTGTTAATGGTATATAAGTTTGTAAATATTTTTCAGCTGTACTCTCATTTCAAAAATTAGTATACAGGGCTGGAGATTTGGCTCAGTGTTTCTGGTGTCTGCCTAGCAAGTGCAAGGTTCTGAGTTCGATTCCTGGCAACCACATACAACAATGCCAGGGATGGTGACTCATGCTTGTAAGCACAATACTGAAGAGGCAGAGGCAGAAGGATTGCTGTGAGTTTGAGGCTGAGTTTAGGACTACCCTGAACTAAAAAGTGAGATCCTGTCTAAAAAAATTCAAACAACAACAATTACAAAAGTTAGTACACAACCACTGCCTATTTGAGAAGTACAGAGTGATGATGAGGCAGAAAAAAAAATAAAACCAAAACATTTGTAAAACCATGGGGCCAACTCTATAGTCTGTGCACAGAGAAAATATTAGGTGATCCTCTATTTTCTTTTTGGGGGGGAAAATTTGAGCAATTAGGCCAGCTGAGATTTTTTTTTTTAATTTGGTAGGGAGAGGATTGATTTATCAAGCTATTTGCAGGAGTTAGAATTCTTAGAGAAAATAATTATATCTCATTCTCTCATTCTCTATAAACTTTAGGACACTATGGTAATCTTTGAAAAGATCTGTGTTCATGTGGTTCTAGAGAGGGAAGGTGAAGCTGTTATGAAGAGTACACCTGATTAATACCTATTTTGTTCAAATTATCACATGGCCAACTCAGACACAATGAAATGGTAAGGTATTTGTTAAGTTTTTTTTAAGGGAAAAGATTCTTCAACTATTATTGATTCCGATTTTCTCACATTGATCCCAATATGGCCCATGGAGACAAAATTCACGTGATCGTTATTATACAGTTTAGGAGTTACAGAATGATTATTAAAATCACTTTTAAAAAATGTATATGACTGGAAAGTGATGGTTATGTTAGCGATTCACAGAGAAACCATATCAGTCCTAAAGTTATAGATTTGAATGAGAAAAAGGCAAAGTATTTACATGAAATAGGCCTATATTTTTTCCTACCTGTAAATTGGAAAGAAAGTATCAACAGTGTAGCTAAGAAGGCTCTTTCCACACCAAGATGCTCTTGGAAGATGAACAGAGGCAAGATGATGAAAACAGGATATGGCATGAGGATCGCAGAGCAATTGCTCCCTAGAAATCTAAACCTTCTCCAGAAGAAGGAGGGATCTGAACTAAACTTCATCATAGATTTCTTTTGAATGTAACGACTGTAACTAGTTTGCCTACTTGCATATGAGAAGTTCTGCATATGAAGCCATTTTCTGATTTTTTCCAAAGCATGGTAATATGTACAAATTGGAAAATCACTACTTATAGTGTCCACCAGGTATCTATGGAAATCACACATTAGCACTAACCACACATTTTGCACAAAACTCAATTCTGTAATTAAGAGAAGTTTTTATAATTGAAATAGCGAAAGTTGGTACCTTTAAATGCCAAATGACTGTGCATGTGTGATGAATGCTAAGGGAGGGGATTACAATAGTCCAATTTGGGCCAGGGATTTAGCTCAGTGGTTCTGGTGCCTGTCTTGGAAGCTCCAGGGGCCTGGTTCAATCCCTGGTAACCACATAACAATACTGGGCGTGGAGACGCACACCCAGCAGCAATCAGTACCACATTCCACAGTGCCGGGTGTGGTGGCTCACGCCTGTAATCCCAGCACTTGGAAGGCAGAGGCAGGAGGATTGCTGTGATGTGAGTTTGAGGCTGAGCTCAGGGCCAGCCTGAACTACAAAAGTGAGACCCTGTCTCAAAAAACCTTAAAAAAAAAGTTCAACTTGAGATGAGAAATGCTAAAAGTAAGGCATATTTTGATTGCAATTGAAGATGAAAATATAGACAAAAACTCCACGACACACCAGAATATTACATCTGAAAAGTACTTCAAAGATTATCTGACACCAATTCTTCACTTCAATAAAGAGGAAACTCAGACTCTGAGGAAAGAAATCACTTTCCAAAAGGCATACTATGGCAGAATATGGATGAAAAGTCAGCCTTTTTGATTTCTTTCCATGTTTCTTCTCAGTCATATCACTTGGGCATTTTTGTCATGTTAATATGGCTTAGATCTAGAATATCCCCCAAAGCCTCATGTGTTCAGAGGTGGGGCTTTCGAAGGTGATTGGATTATGGGAGACTGTAGCTAAGTTTCTGTAAAGGGCAGGGCCTGGTCATGGGAGGCAGGTCACCGGCCGTGACCTGGAAATGTACCTCTCCAGCCTGGCCTTTCCCTTTCCACTAGGCTTTCTGGTTGGTCATGATGTGAGCAGCTTTTCTCCACCAGACCCTTCCACCATACCTTTGTGCCTTGAAATCAGCTCACTATGGGACTGAATCCTTTAAAAGCCATGAGCCAAATCAACCTTCCCCCTTTGAATTTGTGGGTGTTGAGTATTGTATCTCAATAATGAAACAAAGTGATGAAGGTATATTTTCATTTTGCTTGGTTACTATTTAACAGCACTGTCTTTGAGTAGAGGAAATCACCTTCAAGCCATGCTAAATATTCAGGTGAGTTTTAGATTGAGGCAGGAATACTTCTTGTGTTGATGTCAGGTCCTTGAATTCTCAAATGGTTTAGTTTAGTAAACACACGTGCCTTTCACAACCTTGCTTGGCCTTGTTTGCCTTCAGGGCACTGTGGTATCAACTGCTCTGCAAGGGTAGCAGGGACATATATTGACAATCACAACAGTGGGCCAGTATTAATAAAGAAGAAAATTAAGGGAATGCATATAGGTGATTCAGTTCACCCAAGAGAGTCTGGGAATATTTTTCTGAAAAGCAATGACATATGTAGTGAGTCTTAGTGTTAATCAGTTGGAATTAGGGGAAAGGGGGAAGAACAGTGCTTTAGAAAAGGACCAGCATGGGCTTGGGTGAGCAAAAGTCCTGTCTCTCAAACTTACTACACTTCTTTGGTCCTGGATGTCTCCGTTTTACTTACTGGCCCTCATAAACACCCTATAGGTTCTTTGCATTGAAGTATTTCCGCAGTGTCGGATCCTCAGTATCAGTTTCCCTGGAGGGGTGTTTTATTGTTTCCTTCTGGCTCTGTGCATTTACTTTCTGTCCCAGCATCAAGGTTTCACACACAGGGCTAGGCTGCCCAGGGAGAAGATGGACATGCACGAGGATCTGTAGGCAAGGCTGGAGAAATGAACATTAGGTAGTGGGCCAAGTATTTCAGACTTGGAAAAAATAAGGTATTTGAAGTTCTTCAAGAGATTATAGAAACCAAGGATGCATTTTCATTCCAGAAGAAACATCAATATCTTTGTACTATGGAAAGATGGTTGTGGGGTGGATAGGAGGGGTCCGTTGTAACTGCAGGCAGAACAGGTATGAGACTATTAATATCATGAAGACAAAGAACACCGAGGGCTTGAACAAAGGCTGGAATAGTCAGAACAGTTTAGAGAAGGTGGATTTTGGGTTAAGTCACATGATTTAGGTTCTAAATCTCTGGCAACAGCAATGTAGATACAAAGGCTCAGCACATGTTCTGGTGCAGCTGAGAAGGTTAGAGGCTCTGAGACTCTAATCACATCATTGGCTGACTTTGGGCACCTCATTTCCATTCAGTTGCGTTCAGGATGACTGTGTGGTTTTGAAACTCAAAATATAAATAAGAAGCAGAATAAAAGACATGTAACAGGATATCAGAAATTTGAGGTTTTTCAAAGGATAGAAGACCACAAAGGGCTCTTCCACGAAGTAGGAGGGGAAGACAAGAGAGGAGGAGGGAGTGAAAAAACGACTCCAGATGGGTCATGTACCACCTCCTCAAGGAGAAGGTACTAATGTGTAATGCAAATGTGTATGAGTAACAATAAAAACTGAGAAAAAAAGAACTTCAGAGAACATACTTCCTATTTTATCAGTTTTTAAATGAGGAAATGCAAGATCAAAATTCATCTTTGAGAACTACCAAACCTTCAAAGCTGCTGACAATCTTTCTTGTCTTATATATGTTCTTTTCATGAACAGCAGAGTAAGTTGTGAGAATTACTCCAAATCTGCATAGTAAAGAGTCAGGATGTTTGATTGATAACAGAGATGTTATACTTTTGTCCCAGGTGAGACTGGATAGTAATTCAGATTATCATTGCTTGTTCCATATCTCTATGTCTGCTCTACTGATACTTTTTGAGTTTTTGAATTTAGAAAAGTTGATTTTTAGGGAAATTTGGTAATATTTTATAGGAAGCACTTTCCTTTGGAAGGGTCATTTTAAGAGCAAAACACTGAAGTCCTAATGTGATTTTTAATGTACTGTTAATGGTGAAAGAATGAGGCCAGCTGACTAAGGCCAATTTCCCCTTTTCTAGTGGTGATATTACCGTAATTTTTCTCTATAGACAAATATCCACAAAAGAGTATTTATGCCGGAGACCAGTTTTCAGTTCTATTGGCAATGACATGGCTGAGGACAAACTATAAAATTTCACCGGCACAGAGCCACCTTGGAAAGCGGGATCCTGCTGACTTTTAACCAAACCCACTGAGCATGCAGTCCAGGAGGACACCACACGGAAACGGGAAAATGTGATTGTGCGGGTCATGTTGGCAGTTCTGTATCCACAGTCTATTCCTTCCAAATTTGATCTGTGCATGTGGTATATATCTGTGCATATATTTTCACTGCAGGAGTACGGAGCTGATTAAGGAGATTAAGGGTAGCTGTGCTATGAAACGTCCTGTTGGAGAGTGGAAGCGAGGCAGCCAGTGGGATGAGCGATCCTAACAGCTGTGGGCTCCATGCAGACCTGTTAAGTGTTTAAGGTTTGCTTAGGGAGCCTCATCTCTGAGAATAGGATTAGTACAGACTATGTTTTAAGAAGGACCAGTGATGCCCACTTAATAGGGTGTAAATACCAAGGAAAGTTCTGCCGATGAAGATTTAAACAAGGCCGGGAGCTGAAAGTTGTACATTTAATACCAAGCCAAGGCTCCTCTGCTGCTATTGCTTGTAGTGAGTTAACAGTAAATGATGTGATGGTGAAGATCTAGAGCTCAAAATGGATTCTCATGGCTTCCAGGGATGAGTAAGGCCTGCTTAGGGTACATGACCACCCACATTTCCAGGGCAGCGTTTCAGCCTGCTTTAGTCACTTGGCATCAAACCTATTATTTTAATAACTTCCAAAAGCATAATTTAGGTATCTGTCTGTGTGAACGTTTCATGAATGGTGGAGGTACGAAGAACTGCTGCACTTGTATTTCCTAATAGAAAGTACGGTTCAGAGACTTGTTTCAGAGACAACAAGTATCCACTGTGTGTTTCTGGATCTTGAAATGTGTGACCCAAAACATGTTTTCATAGATTTGCCAAGCCAGGTGTGCTATAATCCCAGTACCCTAGAAGGTGGGACGTGATGATCTCGAGTTGGAGCCCAGCTTGGGTAATTTAGGGACTTGGATATTCTGTCATAAAATTTAAAAAAATAGACTGAGTATGTAGCTCACTATATAGGTCCTGGGTCCAATCCCCAGTAGTGCAACAAGTAAACCAAAGAAACAACAACAACCAAAAAACCCAAAACAGAACAAAACAAAAGTAAACCAGAACTCAAACCCACATGACTGAATCACAAACAGTAGCTGTTTGGGTTGTTTCATCAACATTGAAGTTCCTTTCCTTTGTTGAGTTCTTTCCCAACTTGCGGCCATTACCCACTTACAGCGATGGGAATCCACTCAGTGGATACTGGTGCTGTGTCTTTTTCCTTGAGAGCATGTTTGGAAGTTCTAGCAGGGGAGCGCAGCTACTTGTATACCCGTGACCGAGAAAATCATCCTCCTCTTTCATGGGTGGTTGTTCTCTTCGACCAAGGGCTCATAGCTTTGGGAGGGATGCACATGGAGCAGTGGGGGAGTAAGGAGACACCGCCTGGTCAGCCGGATGAGCTGAATGAACTCTGGCAATAACTGGGATGATGATGTTACAGTCAGATCACCCTCACATCCTGCATGTTTTTTTCCTAATCTCTATGTTGCTTTGTTCCCTTATCTCTTTTAATAAGAAGTTTCTTAAGTGAAAGTTTAGCAACTTTTCTGCCATTGGACACTCCCCTAGATCTGCCATTTTGTGGATGGTTAACCTCCGTCTGGCCTGTCCATGCCTCAGTTTTCTCATGTAAAATATGGAGGAGTTCTTGTAAAGTTGTTTAGAAAATCAAATGAGTTAATATAAATAAAACACCTACTACCTAACAAAATAGCAGGTGCTGTGCAGGTGTTAGCTCTTGCTTCTCTTTCTCATATCAGGAATGATGAACAATTGAAAATTTATGCTAGGATGTTGTGTCAACAAATTTGTCATGGCTTGTCCATAATTTCCACAATATTTTCTTTTACCACTGTTGAATATTCAGGCTCTGGAGCACACACAATCTCAAGTTATTAGTGGCATTTACTAACCATCTGTCATCTGTGTTGTTAACCATGGAAATACTCAGGGTTATCTCCAGATAAATTTACATGTAGGTGTCCAATGGTCCCATGTGGGCAGATGAAGATGAATGAGTTGATGTAGCCATCTTTTGGATTGTGGGGCTTGAACCTTCTCAGTGGAAATGACTGATGACTTACCTTGTAACGTGTTATGGAATGTGAGCCTGACTCAGATAGGAAGGAGTGGCCAGGTATTCGAGCACCACACAACCAAGCCTTGAGTGAGGTTGGGTATGAGAGCATGCACTTGGTAGATTTATATGCCCACAGGTAAGGTGGGGACCACCAGGAGCTTCCAGTTAGAAAGTCATCATGGTGCCACTAGAGGGAGCACTATGGACATTGCCATGAATTAGAGTTAGAATTGGTGACAAAGTGTTCATCCTAGTCTGGATTTGGAAGTTCTTCAAGGAGGTGCAAGCACTGCTGAAGAGTAAGAAAGACCTGGAAAGCTAAGAAGGAAAGTTCTTTGAGAGAAATAATAAGAGTGGTAGCTGCCACTTATTAAGCATTTCTGAAGGGGCGGGTATGATTTGAGTGCATTTAATCTTCACAGTTACCTCATTTAACAGATAAACTGGAGGATTTGAGGAACTCATCTAGGGTTACTCAGCCTTCATGTGGAAAACCTGCTGTAAAATCCAAGACTATCTGAATTCAAAGATTTACACGAATTCTTAACTCTTGCTACTTAAACGCTTAGCAAAGAAGGGCTGAGGTTATCTCCGCAAGAGTGCAATAATGAACAGATTTGAGATGCTGGGGCGAAATCTCCAAAGTCCTATAACTTCAAAATAATTCTTAGAATTCATATTCCTGTTGATTCAAGGAGAGTTTTATGTTGTAAACTTTTCTTCAGACACATATTGTAGAATTCTGTGGAATTTCACCAATCCAGAAAAAAGACCTCTCTTGGGTGAAAAACATTAGAACAAGAACTTGAAAGAATTTGACTCTTCACTTGATCTATTATAGATTCTAGGCGCATGAAATGTGTTTATGTTGGTGAATAAAACCTCAAGCTAGAGACACTGGAAGCTGCATCACACACCTTCATCCGAGAGCCACTGCTTCGCGAGGACTCTCCAGCTTTGAGGTCTAAGAAGAAAGGCCTTCCTTCCCCCGCGATCGGGCAAGTGGCCGAGTCAGGCTGATCTCCTTGTGTGGCCTGCCGCGAAACCTCTGGAAGTATGTAAGGCAGAGAGACAGGTTTCCGGCTCACTTTTCCTGCAAATGTTACATTGCTCGGGCTTGTCATCTTTTGATCCGGGTTCCTTTGACGCCATTTTCCCTTTGTTTTTTTTTTCCCCTGAAGCGACTGGGGTCAGTTAAGACTACCGGTCACCTCTCTTATTTGTCCCCCGCTGCCACTATTCCACAATAACAGCAGGCTGCAACAACTTGAAGTTTTAAGACTCCGCAAAGGACGTGAATAAATCTTTAACAAAGCCAATGTGAGATTTGTTTCTTATGAGCTGAATAATGATTTAAACCACTAATAATGTTCAGTACCAATAAAGATATGAGGAAGTGAGCGCTCATATGTGGATAGTGGGGATTCTAATAAGAACACTTTTTAGGAGGATAATTTTATATTGTCCATTAAAATTAAAATTCTTATTCTATGTAGGTCAGTTTTTCTAGTTTTAGAAATTAATCTTTTATTTCTCATTTCTAAATGTACTCTTCATTTTAATGGGAATTCTTTTAAGGTTTTACCACCAAACAACTTTTACTGAAAGCTTTCTTTTCTTTTGTTTAAAGTACTTGTCATCTCTAAGAAAATATCGTTCCATCCTTTAAAAAAATTATAAATCAGATTTGAACACTGTTGATTTTTTTGTTGTTGTTGTTATCTAGAGATAGTTACACTTTTTTTCTACTTCAATATATTAATTAGTTTACTGGTAGAATATCTGATGATAAAACATTCTAGACATTCTGGGATAAACTAAATTTGGCATAGTATCTGATTTTTATTAATTACTGTATTATACTGGGTTATCATTTTGCATATGTGATATTAATCTATACTGTTCTTTGACTATATAATATTCTTTCCTTTTAAATTTTTGTATAAGAAATGTAATGATCTTAATATGGGATGAAAACCTTTTGTCCTTTTATGTTTTCTAAAAGAGTTCATAGAAGGTTGAAACTTTTGTTTCTTGAATGTTTTGGTAGAGTTTACTCACTCCAATGATTTTATATTTCCCTTTTGACTATTTTTTTACATATTTTTATTATTTTACTCAGTTTCTTTGATGTTATAGGACTATTTGTTTTTTTCCTTTAACAAAGGGCAATTTTCTTAGTTTTCCATAAAACTGCCCATTTTATCTGGTAAGCTTTTCCTTAGTATTCTTTCAAAAATGTGGTCAATTTTCATTCTTAACATTATACATTTGCGATTCTTTTCTATCTTAGAATTGGTGGGCCATATAGTATATGCATATATAAAAATTACAAGTCCAACCTATGAAATATTGGTTAAAATGGATTCTGTCTTCCTACTTTGACAAACATACCTTCATTATGAGAAAGTGTATTTGAGTTTAGAATTCTTAGAAACTTTCAAGTTGTGTGCAGGGCTGTGGAGGCACAGTGGCATCCTTTTGGCCCATGGTTTCTTCTCTTTCTGTCCCAACCCTCTCCCCACCGTAGGAGATGTCACGGTGTGACTGTGGACTTCCCAACTTGCCTCTCACACTCATTGCTGTAAATCCAGCCTCCTTGATTGCTTCTGGGAAAGAGCTTTTAGCACCTTGCAAGGGATTCCAGGGCACTGTTGTGGCCCAGAGTGGAAGAGAGGTGGTGAGTGTGAGCGCCTTGGTGCACGCTCTTTTCCTGTACTCTCTGCCCACAGGAGGGCTGTGATGGAGAGAAGCCCAAGTTAGGGCTTTCTAAACACACGGCCATGAGAGCCTCTCTTCTGCACTGATACAGCATACTGGCTTAATTTGTTAATGAACAAATAGTCTTGGCTTTATTGAGCCTGTATATTTTGCATCTGCTATATTTAGAATTTTTTTTTTTTTTTTGAGATAAGGTCTTGCATTATAGTTCAGGCTGATCCTGAATTCATCCTTGAACTCACAATAGTCCTCCTGCCTCTGTCTCCCAAATACTGGGATTGGTGGCTCACGCCTGGCACTGCGGCATGTGGTACCGATTGCTGATGGGTGTGAGTCACCATGTCTGGCACTGTGGTATGTGGTTACCACTGATTGAACTTGGGACCTTGCACTTGCAAGGCAGGTGCTGGAACCACTAAATCTCTGGCCCTACGTTTAGAAATTTTTAGAAATGATACCATTATTATATAGACAAGTATATTAAAATCGCCTCTGAACTAGTCACAAATAAGGAATTTTAAATTATAATCATACTATGGGATTTATTATTTTGCCTTAAAAGTGAGTCCAATCTATCAAGACTGCCCTGGCAATACATTCATAATATAATATATTAAGTGGAAAATGATGTTGATTACTACTAATATATATATTAATGTACAAATGATATTGATGACTCTCTCTCTCTCTCTCTCTCTCTCTCTCTCTCTATATATATATATATATATATATATATATATATATACAAGTGGTATATTAAGGTCACAAGTTCAATCAGTGGTAACCACATACCACAATGCCATGTATATGTGTGTGTGTGTGTGTGTGTGTGTGTGTGTGCATGTGTGTGTATGTATAGCATGATCTCATTTCCATAAAAAATTAGAAGTCTATATACAATGAGTATGTATGATTAGGAAGATATCAGCATAAGTAAAATTTGAGGTAAAGTATTCATCAAAATGTAAATATTAGATTTTCCTGGAGTACATTTTAAAAAATAAAAAGGAGGACAGGCTTTTAAATTTTCTTCTGTTAGAAAACACAGATAAGAAATCAGGAGAAATATTTATTTTCTCAGTGATTAATTTAAGAAACATCAAATTTTTTGCAATGAGAATAGATTTTAGCATATATTTTATATCTGTATCTGTATCTCTGTGTCCAATGAGAATATATTACTTAAGGTAAGCCTCTTACCTCCTCACAGGAGAGACAAGATTTACTTGTGATACCCTAGGATGGATAGAGTGTAGGTGGTGTTATTGACTTAATAAAATTAGTATTCATTTGTATGGTTACAAAACATCTTTTCCTAATGTCCAAAGAAACATGGCTTTTGAATTCAGATACAATGAAATAATATTTTCATTTGACTGCATTACAAGAATATTCTAGAAAGAATTAGTTGTAGAGGGATAGAACTCCATAGCACTAGGAATAAAACAGGTTGTTTGAGTGGGAAGAGGAAGATAGCCTGAGGCACTTACTGAAAACTGCACATGAGTCAAAGGTATATTCTCTTATACAAACTCATGAGAATGGCAAATTCCATTGTCTGTTATTTTTCTTCCCTTTTTGGTTTACAATACTTAGTTTTATTCCAAATCTGTAGAAGCATTCTTGGAGCCCACAGTATATTCTAAGCCTGTAGTTATCTAATTCTTTGTAGTGACAAACATGTCTCTGCCCACGAAAAACTGAGCCTGGAGAGGTCACTGGAAACAAGCTGGGACAACATAGTCTTATGAGCATCCCGATGTACCTGGGTCAAGACTTTAAAGAAGCACTTTCAGGGTATGTGTATCATGACTGGGTGCACTGCTTGGGAAGACACTATTCACCGTGACTTCTGTGCCAGTAGTGCTAATTATATGATACTTTACTCTGTCTCTGTTCCATATGGAATCTACGAACACGACAATCATAGGGCATGTTACTGTTTTGATCTAGAATGTTCCCCAGATGGTGCATGCATTCACACACAGGGCTTTTGGAAGGTGACTGGATCACGTCAATGCTATGATTTACTTGGAGATGGGAACTTGATCACTGGGAATGTGGACTGGGAGAGTCTGTTTCCTTCCTTGATCACTAGGAGTGTGGACTGGGAGAGTCCGTTTCCTTCCCTGGCTCCTCTTTTTTTCTCTTGGGTTTTTGGCTGCCTAGATAAGAACAGCTTTCCTCTGTGGTAGGTTTTTCCACTGTGCCTTTAAACTTGCTGACCACGGACTAAAACTTGTGACACTATGAGTCAAGATAAACTTTTCTTCCTCTAAGTTCTACATTCTACTACTGTATGTTAGTGATGAAGAGAGTGACTAAGCCCAGGAGTCTGTTGCTTTCTTCTCTGTTAGGTCCCAGGTACTTTTTAGAGAGGAAATGCAAATTCAGAGTTGTTGAGTGAGGAAGTGTATGAATGAAGAAGCATGAACAACTTAGATTTCTAGCTTGAGAGTCTCAGTAAATTCTGTGTCACCTGTCACAAAGGTAACATGATTTACAAACTTATGAAGACAGATGGTGGTAGAAATGTGTTGAATCTGAAGAGCTTGTGTTCCTATGGGAGAAATATCTGGCAAGCATCACACAAAGGGAACTAAAAGTCATGAGAGAGCCAAGTTGAATACATCAAGCAAATGCCTATTGGTATGCAGTTGTAGCTGAAGTTGTGGGAGTACATGAGTTGGCCCATGGAGAGCAGAAACAATGAGAAGAAAGAAGCACCTGGCCTAGAGACTTGGACAATCGATATTTGAAGGAAGGATCTTGAAGAAAGTGTAGAAGGTGATTCCTGAGAGATAGAGAAGAAAATTGATATTCTTGGAGTAAGAATGCAAAGGCATCAATTACTGCAAAGGTACTACTGAGATGGGAACCAAAAAGTGTTTGTGAGATTTGTCAACTCAGAAGTTGGCAAGAACAATCCCAATTCTTTGAACAAAAGTCATGCCATCCTGGATCAAGGAGTAAAACAGGTAGAGGACACAGTGAGTGTGGATGGATTTTATTTTTCCAGAAAGCGTTTTGTGAAATTATAGGGACCAGGAACGTGGTAGTACATGGCAGAATGTTCCTTTAAGTTTTAGCAGCTCAGCTTTTTGAAAGGGAGAAGATGTCATTCTTATTTGAATATTATATCCCATTCAGGACTTCATAGTTTTCAGTGAAGAATTTGGGAATGTTTCTGAAAAGAGCCACATTGATGGCTATGTTGTCATAAAATAAGACTTTGAAGATATTAAGTAAGAACTATTTTCAAAGATGAGTTGTGCAGCATCTGAGAAGAGGGTGATGAATTCTGTTGATTCTCTTCACAGAAGAGACCGTAGAAAAGGGCTTCAACTGCATCCAAGAGAATTAAATTTAGATATCTATAGAGCAGATGGCTTGACAATGTGATTGAATGTTCAACAGGTTGAGAAGCCAGCCTGGAATCTTTTCTTAGAGGCCTCAGAAATATTGCATTAACAATTTTGGAGTGAGACCTTGAAGAGTAAACATTAGTGATTTTGATTAATCCTGTTTGGGGCAGCTGAGTTGGCCAATGGCTGTGGTAGCTCTGGGCCTGGCGTGCACCTTCCCCCAGCTGCACACTGAGTCTCTTGCCAGGAAAACAGAGCTGATTGGACACAAAGCAGTTGTTTGTCAGCCCCAGCAAAGCTCTCTGTATCTCAGAGCCTGGAGCTGCTTATAGAGCTTCCTGTGGACGTCAAGTTTAGACCCCCAAAACTTGAAAAATCCATCTGGCACAGGCTGATCCTTAAAATCTGGAATGTAAGATGATTTTGACAAAAGCATAAGCCAAGGCAGAAATTTCAGAGTACTATATGTCCTTGTGAAGTTTGGAGGCCTAATACTCTATTTGTTTTTCTCTCAAATTAAATGGATGAGCAGTTTATTGTGGGTGTCTCATATCTTCTTAGCCATCTTGCAGCATTGTGAGCCCTGCCCAGTCCTATCACCAATTATATTTTTCTGATGAGAAAAGAGTATAAATTAATCACACTTTCTTCATTTAAATATTTGCTTATTCTCCTAAAAATCTGTTTGTGTGAGAAAAGTGTAGCATTATTTTTTTAAAAAGTGGTAGTTTATGAAACATCTTTTTGATGACATACCTCACCTTTTAATATGTTCATTGATATCATGAATTTTGTGATTATGAATGTCTGGGAAAATGTATTAACATAGGTATTATTAAACTCACATCAAAAACAGAAAAAAAAGAAATAATTTTTTCTTAATCCAAGCTTTGTTTCATGATACTCTCCAAGTTTAAAATTGTGGGAATTTTAGAAAGGTTGTTGATTTTTATTTTATGTAACGTAAATTGTTATTTAACTGGTAATAAACAAGATAAGTAGTTACTTCCACATACTTAATTGTATGTGTTTATCTTTGTATATTTTCTATTCTATTTCCTTTTTCAGAATGGTTATTTGTTTAAATTAGTTACCTTAGGGCCAAAACCAGAGATAGTATAGGAATTATGGCCAGAATGAAAACATTGGTCCCTGCCAAATAGAATAAGTAGTTATAATTCTAACTTCATTATTTCAAAGCATTCTCTTATTTATTCATTCATGTTGTAGTTGATTAGTGTGAAAAATCATGTTAAGCACTGGGAATGAGTTATGCAGGACCGCTATCTATAGAAGCTTATAATCCATGGATGAGGAACAGGTGTATGACAAAGAAAATAAAGTTCATCAGACTAGTTAAAGCTCTTTGGCTTATGTGTGACAGAGACCAACTTTAACTAGATTAAGAAAAACGAGAGCTTCTTGACCTATAGAATTGAGTGACCTTTAAAACAAGCGAAGCATAAAAAGACACGGATGCAGTCAAGGCCTGGAGACAACTGGCAGCAGTAGCTTTTTGCACATCTGAATTTCTCTGTGCTTTTCCTCACCATAGACAATATTTATTATCTGTGAGCTTATATTATATTATAAAAGAGAGGGAACAGCTCACTTTTTATATTGAGACAAGGGCTTGCTATGTATTTCAGGGTGGTGTTCAACGCACTATGTAGCCCAGGCTCGTCTCAAACTTGATGCTTCCTCCTGTCTCAGCCTCCTAAGTGCTGGATTGCAGATGCATGCCACCACACCTGTCCCCTTTCTGAAGTTTGAATTAAATAAATTCCTGAAATGTTTGCTGATAAGCCTAGGGTTACAATTTCAAATCAGTTAAGCATAACCATTGAAAAAGGTTCATGTGAAAATGTGGTAACTTTTTATAGAGATATATAGATAAATATGTGAAAAAATTATGAAAGAACTTCATTCTAATGAGTGATGTATAGAATGAAGCCTTATAGGGGCCATAATAAAAATCTGAGCACATGTAAATAGAGCACAAAATAAAGTTTCTCTCACTTTGGGAATTCAATTGACTTTCACAGGGAAAAAGGTGATATTGGCTTTGAAACATTTGTAGCTGTACTTCAAATAAATTACAGGGTGGGAGAAATGGGAAGACAATGTAGGATGGGTAAGTGAGGATGTCTGAAGAGGTAGGCTGGGATCAGAACTATGAGGACCCTGTATATCACATTTTGTCTTATAAACAAATACTAAAAATAGTTTTTGAAAGAAGCAACCCTAAGCTCCTTTACATATTTTTAAGGTGAGAAAAGCATACACATCATTGTTTTTCTGTTTGATCAGAATATAGAAGACATAGTTTTCTTAAAAGGCCAGTATGTTGAAGGGAAGTTCATGTGTATGTATTTTTTAAAAAGTATCCATGAATGTTAATGTATATTATAAATTCTGTTCACTTATAGACTTTGTGACATTAACATGTACTGTTAAATACATGAAAATTTTGCTTTGACATTAAAGTTTGACATTTGAAAGAGGAGTGAGGAAAGATTTAAGGAACTAGAAGTTTGAGAAAGGCAAGAGCTGGCCTTAGAGGTGGAGTTGAAAAGATGGACTGATGACAAAATCTAGTTTTAAAATTGGAAAAAGAAATTGCTTACAGAAAGAAGTGGTTCTAGGAAAAGACAAAATGATTCCACATGTTGGTAGAAATTTTGAGTGATGACATATTTCTGAACATGCGCTTACTTCAGAATTCAAATTCAAATTCAAATGAACTTGAGAATAGGAATTAATAGTCCATGATAATAAATTATGTGCTCTAAGTGGGTTGACTTGGGATTTTCATATATGGACAAATATCCAATCACTATAAATAGGCTATGTCTTTTACATCATACTCAACTTATCCACTATACTCAACTTTGTGTTGAACACATAAAAAGACTGGCCAATTGATTGATTCATAGTAATTTGACAAATACAATGATTTGTAATTGACTGTATTAATTTCACTCACTTGGTAACGCCCCAGGATTTGCACAGAGCACACTTCTGTGTGTGTCTGCTTGGGTCATGGATCTATGACCTTGGGTACTGTATCTGATGCCTTGCTGTTTTCTCCCTGGTACCGCTCCCTTTCATTGCTTCCTGGCTACTACGAACTGGGTCGCTTTGCTATGTCATGACAATGATGTTTCTCCCTGGAGCCAGAAACCAAGGACCCAATCCCCTGGATTCATGAGCTAAATTAAACCTTTCTTCCTTTAAATTGTGAGGTTACGAGTGGCAGTACAGTGTCCTAGCAATGAGAAAGCAACTTAATGCACAAATATCTTTTATTAGATGCACTATTTGATACTTAGGCAAAACACAGTTCAATAAATTAATTTCTTGATTTGAAAATGGAATCAGATAGTAAGAATTTTACTGATTCCTTACTTTTCCAATCAGTGCAGTGAACCAAAACTTACAGTGTAGTGTGTGGTTAGGTATTTGCTTTGGTTTAAAGATATGCTTGACATGAAGTGCATTTCAGGATGATAAAACAAGTTCTTTTTGCAAGCTTAGTATCAAGCTTTTGTTTTGCACTACTTGATTATGTACTTTGGCTGAGTAAACCAAACATAGATTTCAATCCAATTTAGTTCCTGCTCAGTGGTTCTCCTTATTTGTTCAAGAGTTTCAGAACTAATTTTTTAAACTTATTGTAAGCATCAGTCTCCATATATTTAAGAGACAGCAGACATCCCAGGGATTTGGGAGTGAATCCTACTTATCGGTGGGAAGCATGCTATGCTATTTCAGTCATTTTTAACAGTGGCAAGTTAGAAACTAGAGATTTTAAAGGAAAAAAAATATTTCATGCTGCTGGAGCCAGATGCAGGTCGGTGTCTCCTGACATAGCTGACAGAAAAGTAACTTAGACTTCTCCATGTGCTAGTTTAAGCAAAATGCTTCATTTTCATTTTCACTCTATGTCTAACAATATGTCTTTAAAGTAAAATTTTTCAGTATATTGTCTACTTTGCTTAAGCAAAAAATGCCTTTAGAATGTCAGTGCTATACTTAATATCACCCATGTATTCAATATTGGCGTATGATACTGACAAATTTTAGGTGAAGTATAATTTTTACATAAAAGAAATGTTACTATATGTAATTTACAAAACTATTTCAGAGGATCAAGAAATCATACAGTTGAGATAACAAACATTGTTTTTTGAATACTTTCTACATTTATTAAATGGTTTTCGCAACACCCCTTTAGTTATGTGAATCACAGGATTGCCAGTGATTTGATAAATGTGAATATAAAGTTTAATATATTTACACTTGACAAAACTCATCCAACAAGTGACTCACAAGTGAGAAATAGCCAACACAAATATGCTATTTCCCCTAAATTCTGATTAGGGAAAAAGAAATATGTGTTTAATATTTTTCAGTTATTTTCACAGATAGTCAGAATATAAGAATACATGTTAGATTTGGACAAAAACTCCTAGAAATGATAAGTCCAAAGCCTTAATTTTCAGAGGAGAAAAGCAACTCAAGAAACTTGACCTGGTGCACATTTACTTGTCTATCCAGAGACCTTAGCAAGTTGCATCCTGAATCAGCCCTGCGAGACCTTCCTTGAGAACTCACAACAGCCACGATCATCACTGTGCATTGAGTGCTGGCGTGTGTTAGACAGCCCGCTAGTATTTTCATGAAGCTTTTTTATAATTTGATGAGGTATTCAATGTCATCATTTCTGTTTAAAAGGGGAAAAATAAATGTATTAGAGGAGTGAATTGAGTTCCTCAATTAAAGTTATTCCAGTTGAAAATGAAACTCTTTTCAACTGTTCTATCATTCGATAATGGTACTATTGTGCACCGATGACACATATGGAAGGCTGAGAGTACGTGCTGGACACTGATGGGGGTTTGGTAGACTGCATGTATGACTCTCGAGCAAAAGAGCTGTGTTCATGTGCAAGAGTCCCTTCAACTGGAGAGTGTGAGACCTTATACCTTACTCCGTGTCATCTAGTAAATAGGTCTGATGTCATTTGTCAGAGTCTTTGTATCCTGATGAATAGATGAATAAGACCTCAGGAAAGCTTTGCACTGATTAAGTCTACAAATAGCTATTAAATAAATACATGTCCAGAGACGGTATTCCAGACCTCAGAAATATTTTATCATGGGCCAGGAAGTTAGCTCAGTGGTTCTGGAGCCTGTCTTGCAAGTGCAAGGACCCGGGTTCGATTCCTGGTAACCACATACAATACTGGGCGTGGAGACTCACACCCACCAGCAACCAGTACCACATACCACAGTGCCGGGCGTGGTGGCTCACGCCTGTAATTCCAGCACTCGGGAGGCAGAGGCAGGAGGATTGCTGTGATGTGAGTTTGAGGCTGAGCTCAGGGCCAGCCTGAACCACAAAGTGAGACCCTGTCTCAAAAAAAAAAAAAAAAAAGAAATATTTTATCATGTCGGGACGCATGTGTGTGTGTGTGTTTGTGCACCATAAACAAATTTATATGATCACGAATAAGTTTTCACTAGTTATCTCTTCATCCTGGTGACACACTGGGGTGTAGTTCTGATTTTTTCCCTAAGGGCCTAGTCATTTGGAAGTGGAAGTTCCTTGGAGGCTGAAAGTTACCTGAGGCTCTTTTTTTCAGACAGGGTCTCACTTTGTACTTCAAGCTCGACTTGAAATCAGCCTCTAACTTAGCAATCTTCTTGCCTCTGTCACTTGAGTGCTGGGGTTATAGGGGTGAGGCACCATGCCTCGCACTGTGGTAGGTGGTACTGATTGCTGCTGGGCGTGAGTCACTACACCCAGCATTGTTGTATGTGGTTATTGGGGATCGAATCCAGGACCTTGCACTTGCAAGTCAGGCTCTGGAACCACTGAGTTATATCCCCAGTCCTTAGCTGAGCTCTTAATTGATCAATGGACTTGTCTGTTTTGTGAGGGCTATTTTCAAATTGAAAATGTTTTCTAAGATCTGAACTCTAGGAACACTTCATTTTTGTACTTATTATAGATATTTGTTGAAAATTCCATCCTGTAGATGGCTTCAATCTTCCTGGGATGGGGCCTGAATGAGAGGAGTAACATGGGAGATGGCAGGAGGATAAGTGACAAAATAAGACAGAGGGAAAAACTTTTATATCAATGACAGGTGCTGACTTTTTAAAAGCTATGGAGATATTTGGGCAAACAAACAAAAACAAACTGCATGTAGAAGCATTTCAAGCAAAGGCCGTATAAAAGGCATTGGATGATATATTAGCCAAAAGATCTAATTACAAGTAACACTAAAACTCAAATGAGGTAGTTTATTATTCTCTCCATATATGTCTAGAGGAAAGATACGAAGGGCTGGTGTTAGGGCTTTGCCTTCCCAAACCTGTTAAGAACCTAAATGCCTCCAGCTCTGTTTTCTCATATATAGTCTGTATTTTTAAGGACAACTTCTTGGTCCAAGAAGGCTGCTTTAGTTCTAAGTATCATGTCAGTTTTCAGGTAGGACAGAAAGGAAGGAGACGAAGCCCATCTCTTCCTTTCACAGTATTTGTCATAGGCCATTTGTATCATTTCAATTTATATCCAGAAATTAGACAAATTGCTAAAAGCTAGTTGCAAAGCCACCAGGAAATAAGACTATTTCAAATGCTCCAATGCCCAACTAAAGGTCAAGGATTCCAATACTATGAAAATAGATGAAAGAATAGGTATATGCCAGCTGTTAAGGTATCTGCTACAAATGACTCTCACTCTTTTTTTCTGCCTTAAATCTCACAGCACTATAATTTAAAATCCAGTATGAGCATGTCTTCAATGAGAGCTAGTCTTCTCAACATGTTTCTGACGCTGAAAAATACCTTGTGATGCCCTGAGACTCACTATTGGTGAAGAATAATGGTATTAGTAAAAAAAAAAAAAAAAGAAGTGAAAAATGGGTTTGAAATTTGCTCTGGGCCTCTCTAAAATTTCACAGATATAGTAGCATTATCTCATCATGAACAATTTCGCTCAGAAGGATGGATTTAAAGTGGCTGAACGGTTCAGGCTCCTTCAGAATTCCGGCCTCACTTAGTGTATTTCAAATTGAGAAGTACTTGTGACCAAGATGGCTGCTCATAAACTCCTGAGGCTCTTCCTTTCTGCAGTTTTAAAGGTACCATCAGTCCAGTAAGGGAGGCTCTTGGCAAACCCCGGGCTTTCTCTTTCCAGAAGCTCCTTGATTCTGTCTGTTAAAGGGGCAAGTTTGTCAAGTGGGAAAAGAATTTTCAGAACTATCATGAGGTAAACTGTTTTGCCCTGCGCTGACTTCTGACCCTTGGTCATAAAAGCTTCTTACGTTTTCAAACATGGCATTGAATCATTTCTAAATGAATCACAAGTGGAGTGCTAGGGGCAGGAGTTCACTTAGCTCTTTGCAAAGGCAAACTTCAGCACAGTGAGGTACACTAGAAAAACGGAGTCAAAATGGAAGTTTGGCCAATCTTTCACAGAAGAATGTGGGGATTATTATCATTATTTTTAGATCCTACATGTGAACGAAGAAGTATCCCAGTCTTGTGTATGTCTATTGAGACAAAATTTATTTCTAGGCATTTTTCAAGTTAAATATTTACTACTACCAGCGAGTCACCCCATTCTTCAGTTATTTTTTTTTTCTCCAGCTCTTCCCTCACACACTTTACAAGTGATCCGAATGTTCCACTTGCTGAGTGTGGGAAGACACAGAGCAGGAGGACAGGATGACAGAGCCTTACTGAGGCTGTCACAAGCCCCTGCCAAAGAAACATCTTGCTCTTAAGTTGCTCATAAGTTACTTTCACCTTGAAGACATCCAGCTACTGTGTGGAGTTTAAATTATCTATCTAAGATCAACAGTTTGCATTTTAATTGTCTATTCTTATATACAAAAATATTCCGCTGGACCAAGTTAGCTCTCAGATGCTGGTCGGTTTCCTGTGTTTTAAAAAGCATTACACAGGACACCACGTGGGATCCCTGTTCCTTGTCCCTCACGACCATAGTTATATTGGTTTCCAAATTCAGAGCTGTGACAGCATGCCAGAAGAGTATCCCAATTTGTTTTTTACAGTCTTTGACAGAGAAGAAAAGAGAATATATTGGGGAAAGTATGAGAGAGTTTTTCCTTCTCCTAAACTTTCGCCAGAAAGAAACCCAGTTAAAAACAAGGGAACCGGAATATGCACGTGAGTCTGGGAATCCAGCAGATCAATTTCCTCCTCGTCTCCTTGCTCCAGCACACGCTCACAGGGAGCAGTCTGCCTGTGCCTCAGATGTCACGGCTCCCTCTGGTCTTTCTGGGTAGATCCGACTTCTCAGCGGTGCACTGCAGTCCTGGCTGTCTGCAGAGCTTTCAGGGGACAAGGATCATCTGGCGTGAAATCGTGGCTGGGCAGCAGGCTGGGTACAGCTGCTCACAGCCGTGCTAAGGTGGCCTCAGCACAGACATGTTCCCCGAAGGTGGTTTAAGAAGGCGTTTGCAAGCAGAGCAGACCCCAGGCCTTGTGCCAGTCTCAGCTGGTGACAGGGTGAACCTTCTACAGGCACTATGATGGTCACTGGTGGTCACCTAGACGGAACTGAGAAGAAAGGGGAGCATTCACTACCCTGATGGTCTGCTTCACAGCCAAGCCTCAACCTCTCCATGGCCGAAGAGACGTGCCTCATATGAGTGGAAGCCTTTCCTTCCCTCTTTTCTAAGTTTTGGACCACATATCTTTGGAGACGCCTTAGGGGAGACACCCACTTTCATTAATATTGGAGTGTGTGTTTAGAGGAACTCTGTACAGAATTTACGTGTGACTGAATCTGCAAAGTGTCTGATGTCTTTTGTGTGATGAGTGCTCAACCTCTCTGGTGCAAGTGCATGCTATGTTGTAGTGACCCCGGGGAAGAGGCAGACAGGAATGCTTCAGATGGAAAGGATAGAGTGTGGATTGGCAAGAAGGGCTCAGAGCATGTGCTGATTCTAGATAGGCCAAGGAAAGGAGACTAGAGTGATGGAAAAAGGTAGGGCCAATGTCCTAGGTCGGAAAGAGAAGAGGTGGGTCCCAAGAGCAAGCAGTTCTATAGCAAGAATCCCTCAGTTGTGAGCTGGCCAGGCGGGCACGGCTGTCACCAGAAGACGTGGTGCTGCCTGGATGGAGGAAACACTGAGACAAACTTTTGGCAAAACAGGATGTTTTCACTTTTTCCTTTTATGTACTTCTGAGTACATGTGGGTGCTTGCTGCCAGAGGGAGAGTCGTGGGCTGTGTCTTCTTGCTGTAGCAATGGCAGTCAGTCACCCACTAGGAAACAACTTACAGAGACCACCTTTGGAGAGGGAAAGTTATGACCATCTCTGATTTTGAAAAAGCAGTGCCAAATGAAGTTAGCTAAGAACTTTATTTACATTTTCCCCCACTGTAAGTAGGGGATAAATTTAAATTGTGTTCAAATTCAAAGAAGTGGTTAGATGAGGGGTGGTTTCACCATCTGTTCTTCTGGGTATTAAATCAGAAAACTTGGTTGTGGAAATTAAGGATCAGAAGGTGATAACACTTTCAATTAGGTTGAATGTTTTCTGTAATGATGTATTTCTAGCATATTTCTGAGATAGATAAAACAAAGAGAGAAATAAACAAAACCCAGAAAGAACCAGGGTATACATTAGAATAGAAAAAATACTGTAGTTAAAGAAAAACACTGATGATAGGGTTGCTTGAGACTGACATTTTTTGATGTTATTAACAGAGTGCAATTACAGTGAAATGCTTTATCCTAGGCTGGTCAGAAGTGTGTAGGAGAAGGCTTTTTCCCCTACAGAGCTCCATCTCTGTCTCTGATTTCATCTGTATGTGTCCTTATGCCTGTGGACAGGTGTGTATGATGGGTATAGGAGGGAGCTTAACTGGGATGATGGCAAATTATTTTATAGTGGGGCTGGGAATTTAGCTCAGTGTTTCCAGCACCTGCCTTGTAAGTGGAAGTTCTCCAGTTTGATCCCCAGTACCACATATAACAATGTTGGGCATGGAAACTCATGCCCACCAGCAATAAGTACCACATACCACAGTGCCAGGCTTGGAGACTCATGCCTGTAACCGCAGCACTCAGGACGCAGAGGCAGAAGAATTGCTGCGTTCAAGGCTGAGTTCAGGGCCAGCCTGAACTACAAAACGAGATCCTGTTCCCCCCCCCCCATTATTTTACAGTGATACAGTGATGCACCATCTTTGCTGGGCTAATATATACTCTTTTATTCTTTTAAATCATTTTATGACTTCTCATATACACCCTCCTTCCTTATTTCTTTTCTTTTCTTTTTTGTTTTTTGAGATAGGGTCTTGCTTTGTAGTTCAGGCTGGCCCTGCACTCAGCCTCCAACTCACATCACAGCAATCCTCCTGCCTCTGCCTCCTGAGAGCTGGGATTACAGGTGTGAGCCACCACACTCAGCACTGGTGTGTGGCACTGGTTGCTGGTGGGTGTGAGTCTCCACGCCCAGTATGGTGTGTGGTCACTGGGGAACTGAACCCAGGCCCTTGTGCTTGCAAGACAGGCACCAAATCCCTGGCCCCTTATTTCTTTTCTGTTCCTTGAAAACTTCTGCATAAATATCTACTACCTCCTATTCTACATTTATAGCAAGTTAAGGGAGAGCTTATGCAATTTTTCTACTAGATTTTGCTTCTGGGATTATGGAAATTGTCTTTATTTATTCCCAAATGAGTCAGAGAGCTTGAATCCCTTGTGATAGACTTTCACTAGTGTTCATGGAGCTCAGTTGCTATCATCTAAGCAAGTGCATTTTGGTCACATGAACCAAACCAGTTTTTTTTTTTTTTTTTTTTTTTGCTTATTTGGATACTTCATGTCATAATTTTTTATTCTAAGTGATATGACTGATTTATAGACATCATTAATATATTTATTTTATACCTCTCACCATAACATTTTACTTTCCAAATCATGAAAGGCATATGATAAAAGCATCAGATAGTTCTAGAACTAACAACATTTTCTTTGCATACCTTCGCAATAAAATTTACCAGCAAAGAACTGTCATTTGAGACAACTATAACAAATGTACCTCACCTCTGTAATATAATGTACAGCCTAGGTGTCAAGACAGTACCAGTGTGAAGTCCAGCGATCATTCTGCTGTAATGACTATAATGTGGTGTGAATGCTGAAACTGGAAAGTTCATATTTGAAGTCTGAAAGCAGCTGAGGACAGATGAGGGTAACAGACCGGAGTTTGCTTCCAGGCTCGGCTCTTTCTGCTGCCAGCACATTCTTCTCCTATTACTTCATACGGACCAGATAGGAACAAAGGTGCTCGGAAGATATCCCCATGCTTCCTGCTCATAAAAGAGCAGGATATCAGCTTACATGCTCAGGGCAACCACATGACATGTGTTCAAAACTCGCTGGTGATGTTCAGCTCTGTACATTACAGCAGCGTCTCCAACTTTACTGCAGCTGCACATCCTTGAGAGGCTAGTGGATCTGGGGTAGAGTCCAGATAGTCTGCTCATTTATTTAACAAGGTCCCAGGAGATGCTCATGCTGTAGGGTCCTGGCTCATACTTCAATAGTAGGACAGTATGAAATGCCTTACTAGTCAAGTTTAATAACAAAACCAAGTGCAATACCCATGGAATCAATTGCATTGTGAATTTAAGCCTTCTTCTAAACATTTGCTATTGCTCTGGAATGGGGAGGAATTTGCTGGCAACAGGGGAATGATTGGACTATGGGTGGAGCACAGAAGGAATGGTCTCAGGGCTCAAAAGTCATAATTCCATAGAAGCTCTACTAGTTAGAGTGTCATAAAAAGTCAGACCTTAGATCATTCAGTTTAACTACTTGGTTTACTTCTAGGAAGAAATTGCTGATGGAAGAAATGAGTTGCTGAGGGAAGTGTAGAATGAAGAAAAGAGTTTAGGTACTGAAGCAGTGAAGAAAGGCAATTGTGAAGCATGGGGAATTTCAGGGAATAATTGATGCATGAGTGACAATGAACAGTCTAGCAAAATTGGAAGGGGCACTGGCGAATCTAGGAGGTCATGGGGTTAGTTATGGTACAAATGACTGACACTTCTAAGGACTAGTTCAGCACTGACCTCTGCAGGTAAATCAACTGCGTCATCTTTTTCCATGGGAAATATCATAATTATATATATATATATTAAAAAAAACCAGAAACCCAGACAACAACAACAACAACAGCAGCAGCAGCAGCAACAACAACATTCTTTAAAGGAAACATTCTCCAGCTTCCATTATAGGTGGATACTTCTTGGTTTGGTGAGGAGAAAAAAATATCTCAGGGTTCATACCATGCAAATTGGGAATTCTAGAAGGGACTTATTTCACTTAGCAATATGGTCTCCAGTTCCATCCACTTTTCTTCAAATGAAATATGATTTTCTTCTTCTTTGTGTCAAATAATATTCCACTATGTATGATACAAGTGTGTACATATGTGTACATATATGGATATTTATCCATTCACATTTATCTGTTGGTAAGGATATAGGGTGTTTCCAAACTTTACTGCTATATAGAACTGCTATAAACCTGGGTCTGCATGTGTCTCTATAGGATGCTGCATAAAGATTTTTATAGTGTTATAACAGTTTATATGCTTACCAACAGTGTAGAATTGTTTCTTTACCTTTGCATCCTCACCAGCATTTAATGTTTTCTGTATTCTTGATGATAGTCCTCAAACTGGGGTGTGATGGAATTGTAATGAATTTTGATTTGCATTCTCAGAATGGCTTGAAATGTTAAACACTTTTTAGTATCTTTGCTGATCATTGGTACTTCTTAATTTGAGAATTTTCTTTAGAATTTATTTGTCCTTTTGTTGCTTGGGTTATTTCTGTTGAGTGTTAAGTTTTTTGAGTTCTTTCTATATTCTTGATATTAGTAATCCTTTTTTAGAAGAGTGTTCAGCACTGACATTTTTCCTGTCTGTAGGTTGTCTCTCTACTCTGTTGATTCCTTTTTTCACAGAGGGCTTTTAATTTGGTGTATTCTATTTGTTGGACTACTAATGTGAAGACATTATTTCCTATGCCACTAAAGCTCTCTATTCAGAGAGTCTTTTCCTGGGGCTAGGACTTCAAGTGTTTCACCTATTTCTGGCATGATTGCTTACTAGACAAGACGTTTCCAGTTTTCACTGTTGAATATGATATTAGCTCTGGGATTTTTATATGTAGCCTTTATTATACTGAAGTATTTTCCTGTGTTTTTAGCTTGTTGGTAGTTTTTATGATGAAAGTTAATTGAATTATATCATATGCTTTTTTGCATCTATTTGATACATGAGATTTTTATACATCATTTTGGAAATATGCTGTATCATATTTATTGTTATATATAATATGGAAATATTCATACATCCTAAGGTAAGTCTCATGGGTCATTGTATATGAACCTTTTAATGTGCTATTGAATTTTGTTTGTTAGTATTTTGATGAGGATTTTGCATTTATGCTCATCAGGTATATTGACCTGAGTTTTATTTTCTTGTGTTTTGGTTCTGGTTTTGAAATCACATGATGCTGTCTTTGATTTTAGAGTTTTGTAAGAGTCCTTTCCCTTCTATTTTTGGGGATGAGTTTGTTTGAGAAAGATTATCATTAATTCATAGTATTTTGTTAAATTTGCCAGTCATA
>PVIR01003135.1:66093-92752 GCA_004026965.1 Petromus typicus
TTTTTTTTTTTTTTTTTTTTTTTTTTTTTTTTTTTTTTTTTTTTTTTTTTTTTTTTTTTTTTTTTTTTTTTTTTTTTTTTTTTTTTTTTTTTTTTTTTTTTTTTTTTTTTTTTTTTTTTTTTTTTTTTTTTTTTTTTTTTTTTTTTTTTTTTTTTTTTTTTTTTTTTTTTGTCTGTCTGTTTTATTTACTGATTCAATCTCCTTAGTAGTTATTGTTTTGTTCAGGCTTCCCATTTCTTCATGATTCATATCAATAGGCTGTCTGTTTGTAGGAATGTATCTATTTGTTCTAAGGTATTCAGTTTTTGGTGGGTACAATTATTCATGGTAGTCTTTCTTGATCATTTTATTTCTATGGCATTTCCAGTATTGTTTACTCATGTGTTCTTTGTTTTCTTAGTTTAGCTAAAGATTTGCTAATTTTACTTCTGAAAAATTCGATTTTTAATTTTTCTATTGCTTTCATTTTGTTTATTTCCATTATAATCTTTTTTCTTTCATTTTGCTGACTTTGGGTTGGGTGTTACCTTTTTTGTCTTATTTCCTTGAATTTTAAAGTTAGGAAGTTTACTTGAGATCTTTCTTTTTTGGTATGACCTATAACATTTAAGATTTTTTTGTTATGAGACAGTATCTCATGAGTTCACCTAGACTGGCTGCAATCAGGACTCTCTGGCTTTATCTTCCTGAGGCAATCTCTCTTCCCAATGTAGGTGTTGACTACTGTAAACTTTCTTCTTTGGACTGCTTTTGCTGTAGGCCATATGTCTTTATTTTTTTCTCACAGTATTTTTCTACTTTTGCCTGGGTTTATTCTTTCACCCATTAGTGGTTCAAGAGAGTATTGTTTAATTTCTATATATCTTGAATTTTTTTTCTGCTATTGGTTCTAATCTTACTCCATTGAGGTTGGAGCAGATATTTGATATAATTGCATTCTTGAATTTGTGAAGTCTTGTGACCTAATTTGGGATCTGTCATGGAGAACATTTTACATATAGAGAAATTCAAATCAAAACCATAAGATGGGCCAGGGATGTAGCTTAGCCACACTGTGCCTTCCTAGAAGCACAGGTCCTGAGTTTGATCCTGATACCACAAACAAACAAACAAACAAACAAACAAGAGATCATCTCACATGTGCAGGAAACTTATTACCAAAAGAAGAGAAGACAAGTGTTTGCAGCCATGTGGAAAGATTGTCCCCTATTTGTGGGAAAACCAATTGGTATGGTCTCAAGGAAAAACATGGAGGTTCCTCAAGAATTTGATATTGTGAAATAGAAAATATTTAAAAGGAAAGAGGGTGTAGGGGTAAATAATGAGGGGAAAAAGAATGTGACAGTAATAAAGGAAACAAAGATTATGTATATAGGAGGTGGAGGTTGCAGGATAGGGGGCAAGGGGAAAAATGAGAATCAAGTCATGTCATATTCTGGTACAAACTGTCAATGTTGAATGTGATGATGATGTGTATTTAAAATGTACCAATAAAGATTTAAATTAAAAAAGGAATACAGCTACCATCTGAATAGTTGTATTTCAGATATTTATTTTAAGTATTAAGTATTTTAAACCACTAAAATCAGGATCAGAAAGAGATATTTTCTCTCCTGTGCTCAACTGAACACTTTCTATAACAGGCAATATGTGGAAGCAATGTAAATGTCCATAAACAGATGAATAACACTGAAAAATATAATATACAAATACAAGGAAATTTTATTCAATTTTAAAGAGAAGGAAACTATGAAATATGTAACAACATATATGAAAGTTGAAGACATTATGCTAAGTGAAATAAGCCAGTTCTAGAAAGATACTTAGGCATAATTCTGCTTATATGAGGTAGTTGGAATAGTATCATAGATGCATAGAACAGAATGGCCCATTAAAAGGGGCTGGTGGAAGAGAGAAATGGAAAGTTCTTAATCAATAGGTATAAAATTTTGCCTATGCAAGATGGATACTTCTAGTGATTTGCTGAACAGCATCATGCCAGTAAATAATACTTTATTATATATGTAGAAGTCTGCTAAAAGGGTAGTCATTACTACCACCTAGTCACACAAATGCACACACACACACACACACACACACACAAATACACACACAAGTACACACACAAACACACATATATTTAAATAGGCATTTGATTATTCTTTTCTGATGTGGTGACATTTGGTATTAAATTCAACTGTGTGATTTTTCACTCTTCTATGATATTGGCTCAGTTTGTCACAAGATCAGTGTTATTTTTATGTATTTTTTATTTTTAAAGCACTACAATACCTGATGTTTACTGTGCTTTAGTTTGAATCAATGTCACTTAATAATAAAGCTAAAAATTATAAATCTAATGTCACATATAAAAATATAATTTGTATGCTTTTTATTTTTCAGATTTGTATAATAAAAGACACCAGTGAACTAAAAATTGGGCTAGAGCATGATAGGACATAGATAATTTCTAAGGTGAGAGAAATTTATTGAAAATAAAGTTAAAAGGGAGATTATAGAATGCAGAGGAAAGAATTCTAATTATGAAAGAAATGTGTGAAATGGATAGATTTCTAGACACATATGAACTCCCAAAGCTGAATAAAGAAGATATAGAAATGTTAAATGCCCCAATAACAATCTGTGAAATTGAAAATGCAATTAAAAACTTGCCAATAAAGAAAAGCCCTGGATCTGACGGTTTTACTGCTGAATTCTATAAAACTTTTAAAGAAGAGCTAGTGCCTCTACTTCTGAAACTCTTCAATGAAATTGAAAGGGAAGCAGTACTCCCAAACTCATTCCTGGAAGCAACCATTACCCTGATTCCAAAAGCAGAGAAAGACCCAATCAAAAAAGAGAACTACAGGCCAATATCTCTAATGAATATCAATGCAAAAATCCTCAACAAGATCCTGGCAAACAGAATACAGAGAATTATCAAAAAGATTATACACCCTGACCAAGTTGGATTCATCCCAGGGATGCAAGGATGGTTCAACATACATAAATCAATCAATGTTATACACTATAAATCAATCAATGTTATACACTATATTAACAGGCTTAAGGACAAAAATCATATGGTCATCTCAATTGATGCAGAAAAAGCATTTGACAAAGTAAAACACCCATTTATGTTCAAAACTCTACAGAAGATTGGAATAGATGGTCTGTATCTCAAACTAATAAAAGCTATCTATGAGAAACCTTCAGCCAGTATCATACTAAATGGTCAAAAATTGAAACCTTTCACACTAAGATCAGGAACAAGACAAGGATGTCCTCTCTCACCACTTCTGTTCAATATAGTTCTGGAAGTATTAGCCACAGCAATTAGGCAAGAGAAAGAAATAAAAGGAATAAAGATTGGAAAAGAAGAAGTTAAATTGTCATTATTTGCTGACGACATGATACTGTATCTAGAGGATCCTAAAAACTCAATTAAAACACTGGTGGACCTAATCGCCAATTTTAGCCACGTAGCTGGTAACAAGGTCAATGTTCAAAAATTAATAGCCTTCATATACACAAACAGTAGACCCACTGAGATAGAAATTGGAGAGTCAGTCCCTTTCACAATAGCACCCCCAAAAATAAAATACCTAGGAATCAATCTAACAAAGGAGGTGAAAGACCTCTACTCTGAAAACTATAGCACTCTGAAAAAGGAGATAGAAGATGATATTAAAAAATGGAAAGACATACCTTGCTCCTGGGTATGAAGAACCAATATTGTCAAAATGGCTATACTCCCAAAACTACTCTACACATTCAACGCAATCCCCATTGAAATTCCAACAGCATATTTCACAGATCTAGAGAAAAAAATTCAAACTTTCATCTGGAACCACAAAAGACCTAGAATACCCAAAGCAATTCTAAGCAACAGGGACATGGTGGTGGGGATTACAACTCCGAACCTGAAACTATACTATAAAGCCACTGTGATAAAAACTGCGTGGTACTGGCAAAGTAACAGACCTGAGGATCAATGGAGTAGACTATAAGATCAAGAAACTACTCCAGATACACTGAGCCACCTCATCTTTGACAGAGGAGCCAAAAATCCTCAATGGAGGAAAGATAGCCTCTTTAACAAATGGTGCTGGAAAAACTGGGCTTTAACTTACCAAAGACTAAAACTAGATCTAACTCTTTCACCATGTACCAAGCTAAAATCAAAGTGGATAAGAGACCTAAATATTAAAACAGACACTCTAAACCTTCTGCAAAACAGGTTAGGTAAAACTCTTGAAGACATTGGCTTAGGGAAAGACTTCATGAACAAAACTTCTATAGCACAGAAATTGGCTGAGGAAATCAACAAATAGGACCTCATTCTTTTAGAAAGCTTCTGCACAGCAAAGGAAACCACCAACAGTGCAAAAAGGCAACCAACAATGTGGGAAAAAATCTTTACCAGCTGTTCCTCAGACAAAGGCCTACTATCTAGAATATATAAAGAGCTCAAAAAAATCAGCCCACCCAAATTTAATGACCCAATTCAAAAATGGGCATCTGAAATGAATAGATATTTTTCAGAGGAAGAAGTAAGAGCAGCTAAGAAGCATATGAACAAATGCTCAACATCATTAGTCTTTCGAGAGATGCAGAAGAAAACAACATTGAGATTTCATCTCACTCCACATAGAATGGCTGCCATTTCAGATTCAGCCAACAGCAAATGTTGAAGAGGCTGCGGAGAAGAAGGAACTCTTCTCCACTGTTGGTGGGACTGTAGACTCGTACAACCCCTGTGGAGATCAGTTTGGAGAATCCTCAAAAAGCTAGGATTGGAAGTACCATTTGATCCGGCCATTGCCCTGCTAGGTATATACACACAAAAATTAAAAGACTCATATCACAGTGACATATGTGCACCCATGTTTATAGCAGCCCAATTTGTGATTGCTACATCTTGGAAACAACCCAAATGTCCATCAACTGGAGACTGGATAGAAAAGCTGTGATTTTTCTACAAAATGGAGTATTATTCTACCATAAAAAATGATAAGTTTGAATCATTTCTACTTAAATGGACATATCTTGAGGATATCCTCATAAGTGAAATAAATAGGGCACAGATAGGTACATATTGCATCTTTTCTCTGGTATGAGAAAATAAAGATGTAAATGAGTCCTAGAATTGTATGTTATATATTGTGAAATCGAAAATGCTCAATGTAAAATAGGGTGACGGGGGAAAAATGATGAGATTGTAACAAAAAAGTAAGGAAACACATTTTATGTATATGGGGGGGTGGTAGGGTGGGTAGGGCTGTGGGAAAAAATGAGAATTAAGTTGTGTCTTATACTGGTACAAATCCCCATTATGGAGTGCAATCATGATGCATATATGTAATGTATCAATAAAGATTAAAAAATTTAAAAAAAGAGAAAGAAATGTGTATGTGTATGGGGGTGGGGTTGACTGTCTTTGTTATGCTGGTCGTTGAGAGGCACCATATATACGGAAAAATGTGGAGATTGTGCCCAAGGTTACCATATTAGGAGGATTTTTCCTTATATTATCATCTTACGATGGAATTTTTTAATTGTAGTGCATGCTCTGTAGTAAAGCAATAGTAAGTTATTTAAATTCTTTACAAGTACTTGTTTGCAGTACTAGTGATTACATTCATTGTAGGGTCTAGGTGCACATACACAATGGATCTTAATTCATTTTATTCCACTTTTCTATTTCCTACTCTTTTCCACAATCTCTGGATCCCCTTGCCTTTTGCAAAGATTAATAAAAATAATATTATTTTTCCTCCTCTAGAATGAATAAAGTTGAAAGAATATCAGGCAAAGGTGGAATAGCTGAAACTTTATGCATTATAACTAAGAGTGCCCATTGTTATAGTCACTATGAAAAGATCTATTAAAATTGCATTATATGCATAATTTATTTTCCAGCACTTCCACTTCAAGTATACATTCATTGGAAATATATATTCAGCAAAAGAAATATATAACAGTTCATAGTAACACTATGCATAATAGATATAAAACAGGAAGTAACTTTAATATTCATCAGAAAGAATATTAATAAATGAACTGTGATATATTTTTCTAATGGACTACTATTCAATAATGAAAATGGAAAAACTCTCACCGCACACACCCATTCAGTGGTATTCTCAAACATAATTCTGAATAGACCAAGCCAGAAACAAAATTGTACATATTGTTTGATTACATTTAAATAATGTTAAGTGCAGTTACTTTTAGATTTTAGAAGCCAGCATTGTGGTTATCCTTGAGGATATTAATGGTCAGAAGGAGTAAGATGGTTCTTTGTCTCTCTCTGTCTTTCTCTCTCTCTATGTATATATGTATATGTGTATATATGTACATGTATATATGTATATATGTATATTATATATATGTATATATGTTTATGTATATATGTATATATATGTACACACATACTTTTAAATGTATAAACTTATATATATTAATAAATATATATACTTATACATACACATATACACTTATAAAATTGAACCAAAACAGACATTTTTTACCCTACTTGTGGTTTAGAATAGCTCAAGCTATAAGAGCCAGGGTCCTATCGTCACAAATTCTAAAGAGTTTGACCTAGGAACTCACAAAATGGTGCTGAAATACACTTGAAATGGAGAATAACTGATATAGAAATAAATAACATGAGTTTGTTCTTAAAAGTTTTGAGTTATAGATTCAGAAAATCACTGTAATCAACTCATAATAGAATGGACCTACACATAAGACATCATATGAGTCAGGTAAATAATTAGTGTGGATCCAACAAGAATTCCTCATGAACTTGTACACTATACTGACATGAGAAACACGGATCCTGATTGGCTGAGTTTCAGAAGGATAATATTGTGAGTTATTTTTTCACACAGAAATATCAGGGTGGCGTGGCTTCTATGCTACTCTGTCTTTGTGAGATTGTTGAAATCTTTTAATTTTTCTCTGTAGGTTTTTTTCTCAAGAGGCAAGGCCAAGGCTCTCAGATATCGTGGAAATTTAGTAATCTGGTGTTGCTCAAACCACTTATCACCATTTAGTTCCCCTGAAGATTGAGAAGAAACAAATTTTGTTTTAATACAAATTATATTACAGCGTATAAAGTTTCTTGTAGATGTTGAAACAGTAAAATACATTAGTAGAACCACTGATGATATTTGAAGAAAGTCTTTAGTGTAGTTAATAGTACTGTCAATGTTAATTTCTTAGTTTCAGAAATGTATCATAATTCTGTATCAGGTGCTAGTTAATATTAAGGGAAATTGGTTAAGGCCATGAACAAATTCTCTTACTCTATTTGTAACTTTATTAAAATTACTCCAAATAAAACAGTATTAAAAAACTCAAACCAAGATGTGTATGCCTTCCATCTTCAAAATAATAAATGTATTGCATGTAGCAAAAATAATATTTTAATATCTTAAATTTTTATTTTCTTTGTCACGCATTTGTAGAGAGTATTCACCAATCACTCTCATTAAAGATAATATGAAGAGTGACTTATAATAATGATAAACCCTTATATAAAGTGTCCACAAAGTGTTTGGAATTTCTCTTTCCCTCACGTTTTATCAGCACAACATTTGCCACATTTGGGATCTGCTCATCTTAGTTTTTCTTTCTAATATTCCAAGCGTTTTAGGAAGCATGATAGAGAATAGAACACTTAGTTGATACATAACTTTCCTCCTGAGTTGTTTTCAGGCTTTGTAATGATGGTACTATGGTGAACACAGCCAGGAGCCCAGATAAACACTCACAGACACACACAAGGCAACTAGGATGAAATCTCAATACTTGATGCATCGCGGGAAATCTCAACTTAGTTACAAGTTAGCCCATTGGCTCTAAGGAACTCAAAAGCAAACATATAGATAATAGAAATAAAAGTCTAGGCCATGAGCCACAGGTGGAGAGGATTTTAGACTAAGGTAAAATACGTGACTGCAGCTTCTCAAGGGAGAATGCCATGAACAGGAGCCTCTGGGATGCACCATACCACCAGGTCTAGTCGCTGTCCTAGTGTCTGAGGGATTGGGACCCTGAAGCTGTGGGAATAGGACTCACAACTTTACTTTGACCCATAAAATAAAATACCTTTCCTGCTTGGCTCAAGATGATGACTGGGGAACTTTAGACCTACACTAGTGGCCCTTTGTGTTTAGTATGAAATTGATTTGAAGCGGAAGCCTTGAAACAAGCTCCGAGGCCGTCCTGGCTCCGCTGTCCTGGGTCCCGACAGTGTCACTGGCCATACTGCTGAGTGACAGATGCAGAGAGACACGGTGCTGGTTTGCACTGGTGTTTCTGTCCACAGGAAACAAGTTTTTCCTGTGATGCGAGGGGTTGGAACGAGGCCTACAAAGCTAGCGGTACTTCTGACGCCCTCAGATATCATCACCCAGCTCTTGTGGTGTGTGAGAGGAGGAAGGGAATCCTGTGCTAGGATCATCCCGAGTGCAGCTGTCGTTGAGCTCGGAACCTGATCTCATGACAGCTCCCTGTGGCTGGCTTTTATTGCCATGTATTCTATTTCATGAGCAAAAATATAAAATACAATTACTGACAAGATAAATGATGAAGCTTATAATAAACATTTATTATTCTTCTATTGGGACCAAAGACGGTTGAGCTACAAAGAACTAGGTTTGCATCCTGGCTCAGCCATTTGTTGTTTAAACTCCTGGATGAGATACCTAGCCATGTGAGTTCCTATTTCCTCACCAGGGTACTGGAGATATCAACGACACCTATTATACAGGGTTTCTATGTGGGCAAAGAGGGTAAATTCCAAGAGTCCATCTGCAGTGAGGCTTTCGCTTGTAAAGAAAACCTTTGGGAAGCAATCTATAAGAGTTTCTGGCGCGTTCTTTCTCCCTGCGCACTTCCGGCTCTCAGCACAGCCAAGAGCCTGGAGTAGGACAGCGGTGCGTGCGTGCGAGCACCGCTACATGCGCTTGCAAGGGCGTCTCCTGGCTGGGCCCCCTTGGGAGTTTCCATTCCAGTCCCGATTGTCGCAATGACTTTCTCCTTCTCCTTTACTTCTTCTATTTCTTTTTAGAATTCTTATTCCAATACCATTCTTTCCTTCTTTCTTCTCTTTCTCCTCTTAACCTCTCTTCTTTTCCTACCTACATCTTTATTCTGTCCTCCTCTTCTGTATCTTCTAGTCCTAGTCTGATTTTCAGACTTTTAAGCAACTGGAACTATGGGGAACACACACACATACACATGCACACACACAAGCACACATGTGCACGCACACACCCATACCCACACACACACTTAAGATTAAAAGCCAGTATTTAATTTGTTTTTCTTGCAAATCCAGACATGGTCCTTATAGAGTCCACTGATCAAAAGCAACCATTCTCCAAGAGGATGATGTGAGGTCACCCGTGCCAGTGGAAAGACCCAAAATAGCCCTTGTATGGCCATGTGATGGTCGCTGCTAACTCTGGCAGGATTTTATGTTCAGACAAAGCGAAGGATGTCATTTCATCATTTCAATCTTAGGGGAAGGGGGTAAATCTCAGAAATATTTTTCTACTCTGATTATTCTAAAGGTTTCCATGATCCTCATTTCATTCCCCTATTAATTTTGATTACAAAACAGGCGACCCCCCCCAACCCCACAATCAGGCCACAAAAGAGGGGACAAGGTTAGCATGAGGTCATTAGGGAAGAGGGCTCATGCATAAAGGGGGAGCAGGGGCTAGGAAAGGGGTTGCATTTGTGGAGTAAGCAGATGATCTGTGTCTGAGGGGAGCATCAGGCCCCAGCATTCTGAGGATTATGCAGCCTGTGATTTTATCTTATATCTTATTTTAATCACTCCATTGCATTAATTACATAAATTAAGGGAATTCGCTGACATTCCCATTCCTCGACTCTTTGACTGCATCCACTTTTCCTGCCTCACTATTCCCTTTAGCCTTCTTTTCTTCTCTCCCATTAACAGTGTGTTTTTCATTTTTAGATAATTTTATCTGCTTTTATTTTTCACATATGCAATAAGACAAATGATATTTGTTTTTCTGAGATGGCCTAATTTCACTTATGCTATGAATTCCTGTTCTATCCATTGTCCCGCAAATGATGAGACTCCATTGTTTTTTACGATCGAGTAATACTCCATTGTGTGTATATATACATATATATGTATGTATTATTTATGTATTATACATATATATGTATATATTATATACATACATGCATGTATTATACATATATATTATATACATACATGTATATATTATACATGCATAAAGGATATAATGTATATATTATATACATATTATATGTATATTATATGTATATATACATATATATATTATATATATGTATATATTATACATACATATGTATATATTATACATATATAAAGGATATATTGTATAAAGGCTATAATGTATATATTATACATATATATGTATATATTATACATATATAAAGGATATATTATTTATCTTTAAGATTTACTTAGAAAAAGTTACATTCCAGAAAGGGCTTCATTAATTCTCAAATCTCCAAGGCTGTAAGAGCAGCCTTGGTTCTCATTAGGAGTTGCTGACTCAGTTATACAAGTCTCTTAGGTTTTCAAGGAGTAGTCATTGGATGCTGGGTGGGGAACTGAGCGATGCTGCCTTCCTCTTGGTACATATGTCAATTTGTTAAATTTTATAATGTCTTAGGTGAAATACTGCTCTTCCAAACCTTCTGAAGTAATACAAGTTGAGAAGTTAGGATAATTCAGATGAACAACTTCATAAAATTCATACATATAACTGACACAGCATCCAAAGAGGGTAGAAGTGTAGGGCAACTCTACTTTGTTTCAACCTTTCTTATTTTGGGAGAATGATGACCTTCAATTTTTCTTGTTAATAGAATGTTGAATGGACTTTGTATTTTAAACTTTTACTGTACTTATTTTCAGTGAAACATTTTAAATCATTATATAAAGAGACAATATATCTGGAAAAAACTTAGCTAAACTAATGGTAAAAACTTCTTGTTTCTAAGGGAAAGTTGATTGGAACAGGAAGGAAGCTTTCGTCTCGGACAGAACTGCGACTTTAACTTTTCCTGAAAGCAGAGTGACCGTTTGTCACCAGTGACTCGCCACTTCACCCTGTCTCTTTCTTCTTTAACTTTTCTTGCAAGTCTCTCAATAGTGACACACTTCATTGCCACTGTGAGCTCATTCTACAGTGATGAAGGCTCATCCTTCCCCACACAGGTCATATCTAGTCTTAGAGTTACTCCATTTTTAACTTGCAACTGTATAAAAACAATCTGTTAATGTGACTTGTACCGGGTTCACACTGATTCTCACACATTGTAGAGAGAGAAAGCAAACACAAAGCCACAAAACTGCTTTTATTTTGGTGACTAAGCTTTAGCTAATAATATTAATTAGAATTTCTCTGTAGATTTTTTTACAAAGGTAGATTTTAAATAAAATTAAAGAACAAATATAAAGAGTACAAACTCTTTGTACCTAAATCAAAACAAAATGAGTCAAATTTAAAGACAAAATAATTTAGGAGTACGTTGGTGTTACCTCTAATTAACAGTGATATTTAGTATCCTTATTTATCCTTGTAAAGCTAGGTAGTAAATAAATCACCTTCAACCTTTACACAGTTTTTCTTAGGTCAAAACTTTTTTTGTGACTTGTGCTTTGCTACTAGTGGCTAATGGAGGAGCTTACAGCATTAGAATAATTCAATTTCTTCTCAGGGCTTTCAAATGTATCTTTGGACTCTTTTGTAATAGCTACAGTGGTTTTAGTTTTTTACAAGAGCAAAGCTCCTCCATGCTGTGTACATTATTAGAGAGATGATTTCCTTTAAGCAAATGAACAGATAGCTTTGATCTAAACTTATGTGTTAGATAATCTTCAGACTCAGTGACTTGTACCTGGTACTAAGTCATGACGAAGGATGTGAAAACATGGAGATGTGATCAGTGAACTAATCACCTACTTGAAGAAATTAAATATATCAGATTATTTATTTAAATATTAAAAAATATTTTCTGAGTTTGGCAGAGGTTTAATGAAGGAAAGTAGATAAAATGGTGCAATAAAAGCTATTTGTGATTAGATTAGAAGGTTGAGCTGGAGAATACTGGCATTTAGATGAAACAATTTTGGCTTCAATCAAATATGTACATTTGATTTTTAAAAATCGTGTAACAGGAAACATAAATGTTGGAACTTATAAAAATGGTGGAGGAAAAAGATAGGTCTAGATGCAACCACTTGGGAAATACTGACTTGAAGTTTTAAATTTCTTTTCTCTAGGAATCAATAGTCTTTAAGATACTATACATTTGTTGTATTTTCTAAACTTCACAAAATAAAAATGAAGTTCACACAATTAATATTTTGAACTGATGTGCTTTGGTAAATGATTGTGTATGTGCAGTAAGAAAGAATAGAAAAGCTTAAAGGAAGTGGAAGTTGAGCAGTTATGAAAAACTTTATTCTACAGTCATTTGTTTCATTTGTTGAACTTCTGCTCCATATCAAATATACAGTGGAGTGATGGGACTTAGATATTTAAATAACTTGTTGAGGACCAGAGGGATAATGTGGGGTTTTCACACCAGTGCGGCTGTACTATAGCGAAGGGATTGATGGAGAGACGACAGAGACTTCATGGAAAGGATATGAAATTTCTTTAATCACAAAAGACATGGAAGCTCATGGTACCAATTACACAAAAGGAGAGCAATTGAGCTCACTCCCAGATGGAGGTGCAGGTGCAGCCTGGCCCCGCTATGCAGTGTGATGGCTCTGCCAGATGAGCTCCTTTACTCTTGTTTTTTTCTTCCTGTTGTACTCTATGTGGCACCTGGAAAGCAGTGGTACAAAATAACCTCAGTGGATTCTCAAGTGTTTATTGTGTGACCTGGTGGATCAATGGTCAGTTTTCCTGGAATAGCATCTTTTAGGAGGTCCAGGCATTCAACCTGTCTGAGACCCATATTTATACACCGATATGTGAGAGCCAGGATTTAAACCCTGGTCTATCTTATTTCAAAGCCCACATTTTCGCTTTCTGCTGGGCTGCTGATTTTAGATTCCTATGGAAAGAAGATGGGGGCTATTCAAGCATCATGGCCTGCTGAGAGTCTCTATCCAACTCTACTGAAGAATCTCCCTTCTGCATAGCTTGGGCATCAAATGGCCCTTCGAGGTTAGCCAGCATTTCCTGTGCTCTGAGTGAAAGGAGAATCAGTAGGTTTTTGGAGATCCAGTGGGGATCATACTTTGGCTGGTCTGTCTGAGAAGGGATTACTCTGTGGTTGTATATCTTTGTCTTTAATACCCCGAGATTATGGTGTGGTGACATATTCATAATCTGTATTTCTACCTGAACAAGTCCAACTAAAAGAAGATCTCGAAGCTAACCTTTGACCAGCACTGCTTTAGGTTTTTCTGCAGACTTTCTTACATACCTCTCCATAATGGGATGAGGTCAGTGCTATTGTTATGCTATTTTTCGTCTAAGTGCTATAGAGGGCAAGTAATTTTCCAAAGAGTCCCTAAATGGGGGAGGTTATACTTAATCCTAGGGGTGAGACACAAGTGTCCACATTGTAAACTCCCACTCTTGCAGTGGTCATGAAAATCGTTGATCAGTACAGATGTCTGTTTTGACTCAGTGTAATTGCTACTTTCTGTTGTTGCTGAAGCAACTTTCTCTGCCTGGTAGAAGTTTTGGGGAACTTTCTACTCTCACTCCAGTTTTCCCAGCAAGAGTTCCTTTTATCCCCTGATGTTTCTTCTTGAGTGATAAAATCTATTTCCAAAGTTGAGACTGAAAGAGTTTTCTTTTTTAGGTGTTATAATGCTTTTGTCTTCTTTCATTTTCATAACAACTGTTCCACTGTTATTATAGCTTTTTAAAACAAACATTCTGGGTTTTTGGTTGAAGAATTTACTCAGAAGTGGTCTATTGCAAAGTGGGAATGCATAGTACATGTTCATATTTGTAGAAGTCTTCTCTCCATTAAAAATTTTTATTACAGGGCCAGGGAGTTAGCTCAGTGGTTCCAGCGCCTGTCTTGCAAGTGCAAGGGCCCGGGTTCGATTCCCCGGTAACCACATAACAATACTGGGTGTGGAGACCCACACCCAGCAGCAATCAGTACCACATACCACAGTGCCGGGCATGGTGGCTCACGCCTGTAATCCCAGCACTCGGGAGGCAGAGGCAGGAGGATTGTGATGTGAGTTGGAGGCTGAGCTCAGGGCCAGCCTGAACCACAAAAGCGAGACCCTGTCTCAAAAAACCTAAAAAAAGAAAAAAAAAAAAATTTATTACAAACATTTTCCTTTACTCTTTAAATTGCATTATTTTTTCTCCTTATAACACTGACACGTACTGGCCTCTTTTTATGTGCTAGGCACTGTGTGTTAATAACATATAGGTAAGTAAGAAAAATTCCTGGTCTTCAAAGGCTGTGTGTCTTAGATGACAGATATATGCAAAGTTAGTGGATCTGGTACCACATGCAATGTGCAATGATAAATGGCTATTAAAGGACTTGAGGAGCAAGAGCTAGAGAAAGGAAATAGTGTTTGAGTTGGTACTGGGGGAAGTGAGTAGCAATTTACCAGTTAGAGGAGCAAATGGTGAATTAGGCAGAATGAGCCACCTGCAAATGGGCTTGGAAAATATACCTGTTACACTGGAAGAAGAGACTGACCTCTGAGATGCATGAATTACAGGATGTATGCAGAAGAATGGGGAGAAGTGGTCACAGGCTGGCTTTATATGCAGAATGGCAAAAAATACAGTGTGAGCTTAGATTAAAAGATATTATATAAAAGACACATTTCCTTAATTTGATCACAGGTATCCCATTGTTCTTGCTACCCTCTGAAGGAGTTATGAAAATCTTTTTCTTAAGTGTTTCTAGCTGTGGTATTGTGGCTCATCTGTGTAAGAAGTGCGTAAGTCACTTCTAAATATGTACTTATCACGATCATCTTCATTTTGGGGAAGACTCTGAAGTTTCATTCTACTAGATGATTCAGTGAAATGTAATTTAAAGTCATTACCAAGAATAAAACAATTTTAAAAGTATAGTCAGTCCTTTTGCCAAGCAGGGGTAAATCAAAATCTCCTGTAGGAGATTCTTTTTAAAATTATAAGTGCTAAAGACTTCCAATAATGTCATACACACTGATGTACTTATCCAATTGTGCATTTAAACAAAACTTCTTAAACTTTCCTCCACTTTAGTTCTTGTAGACTCAACTGAATGGAGAAAACACACATACAGGCAAACATGTTCACTATTATATCTTACTGTGTGTTCAATTATTTAACATGTCCGTAGTGCTAAGTTTACTATCATGAGTGCTAATCTTATGTAGCATGGTGTAAGTAATTTCTAAGTAGCTTTGTAAAATATTTCTACACATCTTTTACGTGTGTGATGGCAGAAGGGTAGATGAGGTACTTACCATATCAACCATATTACCATAACATGTTTATCATGTTATTACTGTGTAGACTTCTTAGTGTATATTTTAAATCAGGCATGCTTGTCAGCTTTGTATCATGACCTGGTGAACTGGATTTCTTCCAGGTCGAAGGGACACATGCAACAACTTTCCCAAACATGTATGGTTTATATGTTTATTCCCTGATTTTTTTTTAAAGGAACTAAATAGGAATGAGTAGTAGCAGTTGAAATGAGTATAGCCTAGAGGAGCTGCTTAACCTATTTGACTTGCTCCAAATGTATATTTGTGTGAGTTTAGGAAGTTAAGTGAATACACAAAGTTGAGATCTTTTACATAAGCAAGGAATCACAATAGGAGGCTGTCAGTGCAAGGACTTTCTCACTCTTGAGACATGCTGATCACCACAGCTGAAATGACTTCACAGCAATTACACCACTTTTCTCATGATTATAGTCTGCTCATTCCTCATTTATAGAGCTGAAACTTGTTTCTTTGCATAGCTTTAAAAAGAGTACCATAAGGTACCATTTTATGCATATGAGTGCTCTTTATTTCAGTTTTTGCTAAACAGAGCAAAATCAGAATGTTCTACAGAGCAACAAGAGATGCTTCTGTTTTTTAACAGAGTGCACATTTGTGTGTTTTAATGTCATCTTTCTAAACCATTTTCTCTCTTTGGATTTATGAGTTTTTCCTTATGCTTCAGAGATTGACTTGGCATGGATATTTCAGGCCTTCAAGGTCTTCTAGGATTATGGTGTGAGACTCTAGACAGCCTTGTAACATGCCTTGGCCTCATAGGGAGCTAATAATGTAGACCACACCAATTGTGTGAGATGGCATACAAGACCACACAATAGAGGGGATTATAGGAGGACAAAAATTTCTTTGCTGTATTTATAGTATCATTGTGGAGGGATGAAGACTTATAAGGCAGCTTTGCCTTGGCGTGGACTTGTAATAATCTACTCAAAACTTTAATTGTTCCCTTGACTTTCCTTGTAAAAGCTTCTGTGGCTCCTGTGGATTATTACTTCATAATGTTTGGACAAATATCAATTAACATACATCAAACCAATTCCATTTATGTCCTTCTATGAATGGAAGAGACCTAAAAGGCACAATGGGGCTAGCAGTAGTCACATGGAGATTACAGGGGCCCAGGCTGCGCAGACAACACAGGTGTGCAGCTAGATATGGGCTGGAAATATTGTGTTTCTCATGGAGCTTGGGGTAATTATCGAACAAGACCTCTAAAGAATACCTTATGGGGATCCTTAGCTGTTATGAGAACTCTTTCTTGAAACCTAGGAAATTACTTGTTGAAAATCAGATGAAGCATGTGAGTCAGACTGTTGAAATTGGATTCAGTGGACGTTATATTAGTTTTCATAGTCATTTGAGAACTTTTAATCTTTCTGAAAGTTTCTCAAGGAGTTTGAGATGAGACCCCCTTTAAACAATATGAAAAAATCGGCTCTTCACATAAATGTTTGAAAATATTTATATAATGCTTAATGTCTGAGAAAAATAAGTCCATAGCCTTATTATGTTATGGAGTTTTGAAAATAAGAGTTTCTTGTTTTTAGGTTTATTTAGTACAAGCATTTTCTACTCATGATGCCAATGCTATATGCCACTGGAATAAATTCATGGCCAAGTTCATGGTGATCACTGTCGCTTATAAAACCTTCACAACATGTTCTTGTCCAGTGTGAGAAAATGGCAGCTCCTAATATCACTCAGTGTATGTTTATCTGGTGATGTCCATATTTACAGAGCTAGCCCTTAGAACATCTCAATATTGTTATTAAACCCTGTGAGTGATTTGAAAATGTACCATGGAGCAAACCATGAACAACCTCTTTTGTAGGGTTATTTCAAGTATTCCCACTGAGACCTCATTTGGGGAAAATTTTATTAATAAGCCTCAATATTTGAGTCAGGTGAATTTGCAGTATTCACAAATTTAGTTTATTAGCATGGTATTCAGGCATATTGCAATCATTGAAACTTTGAAAACTTTTACAGTTTTATTCACTGACAACACATTTTCTTCAATCTCCAGGTTGGATAAGTTGGGCATGTATCCTTCTTCAGTCTTAGGCTGGCCATCTGTGGTGAAGGATTGGATGAAAGGCCTCACTTGGGATCCTTTATGTCATCTTCACACTTAAACACCCTGAAAATAGAGTTCTGCTTTTCTTTTGTATAGAATACAGCAGCCATAGGCCATCTCTTTCCATGTGATCCCTAGAGTCAACTGACTTCTGTTGTCTGAGTGAAGGAAAGTCTCTTCCATACAATCACTGGATGGCATTTGTGTTGAGTGTGACTGATATTTATGGCTCATATTTCTACATATCTGAGACTCTGTCTTCTACGTTGAGCTCGATTATTTATGCAAGACTGTTTTGTCAGTTTCTTCAACTGGAACACTGGAACCCTGGACCATTTTGGAGAGTTCCAATATGGACCTCAAAGAGAGCACAGTTGCCAAAGCAGGAAAGAAATGAGCTTTGAAGTCCTAGAGACCTGGCTCTGGATGCTTCCTCTGCTATGTATATTCCAGTGTTGTCAGTGACAAGGAGAAACAGTGTCCAGCATATTTTTTTGGCATCTGTTAGACATTCCAAAAGAGAGAGAGATTTTGGGAAAATGCCTCCCCTCTCATTTCAGCTCCTTTGTCCTGAAGTGTCAGTTCTATTATGTCCAGAAGCACAGTGTGGACTGATGCTTCCTGCTTACTTGACTGAGGATGTAGGTGGAGCCAGAGGGGAAGAGAATAACAAGGGTGGAGAAAAATATGGGAATCCAATGAGAGATTACCAAAATCATAGCCACTGACTTGTAAGATACTTTTGAGACCTCTCCAAATAAAGAACCACATTTAATTCAGCTGAACAGGAAATTTAATTTCTTGAACATTTAATACTTTCTTGCATGAATAAGGGGTCATGTTGATTATCAGCTATGGCTGAAACTTTCCTATGCTGTCTTAAAGAGGGAACCCTGAGTGGGTTAAATTGAATCTATTTTGGTAAAAGCATTTATTTATGAAGATATTAGGATTCTAAGGTCTTTTTCCATCAACTTGCTTTTATTGGTTGCCTATCACATGGCTATATCATTTTTAGACACTAAATGAAAAGCATGTGTAACAAAGTACAGAAATAAACTTATTGTCCATGTTACCATGGGTAATGTCCAATATGAAATATGGGTTTTCTTGAAGTGGAACACACTACTTTAATTATTGCATGCCGTTTGGAAGCATGAATATTTATACAATTAGAAACTTGGAGGCATGGAATACATTCTTCCTAGCTGGACTCTAACATAGACACACTTCCCCCCACATCTTGTCTATAAGTGCAGACCAAAAGAGGAAATTCTGGGGCAGCCTTATTTTCACTGGTTCTACGGAAAAACACTGCAAAAGTGGTCAAGGAAGATAGAATCCTTTGCTGGCACTGAGGTCCAAGATTGCTTAGATTGTTTTTGATAGTGTCCATTTTCACCGGATGGGTGCTGTTTGCTGCATGTGTTCCACTCAATTCTATGTGATAGAAACACACACAACCAACATTCCAAGCATAAAGCATTCCTAGAGTTTTGAGAACATGAGATGCCTCCGGTTTTCTACTTGAGGAGTTTGGACTTTCATGATATGCATGTGTTAAAACATCACACTGTACCCCATCAACGTCAATCAAAAAATGTTAAAAATATTCATGTATAATGTAGTCATCCCGGTTCTAAGTATCTGTTCAAAATAGACAGAACCATGTGTGCATACATAAACAGTTGTGATTTTGATTTCATTTTTAATTTCCCAGATGAAAATAGTATCCTGTATGTAAACAAACAAGGTGCCTGAGTGATGCTCAGGGTAAACTGGTAAGTAGTTCAGTCTCTTAGCTACTTCCATCTTTCATTTATTTATGTTAAAACAAATTCACTTGAGTTCTTGTAATAGAAACTATTGGACTTTGTGCCAATTGTTACATTATGATTGCTTTTCATAGTTTTTATTTTGAGTTAGGGTAGAACTGAGTTGCTTGGGCTGACCCGGAACATTTCTCTGCCTCAGGCTCAGAAATAGGCCAGAGTTTGCCCAGCTTTACTAACATTTTATAAAACTTTTCACTGATCCCATGAGAACAAAAAATAAAAAATATTAAAAATATATTGAGCTTACAGTACTAGATTTATTGAATAAAGATGTATATTTTCCTGAAAAATGACATTATCACATAGTGATCACAGCAAATCAGAGTATTGAAATATCATATTATTGTCTGTGCAACGTGACAAAGATGTGGAGAAAGAACTTAGTATGAGGTTTCTGGACCTCAAATTTAATGCAGTTTATTAAACATTCTTTTATACACCAGCTGAGAGGTGAGAATTCTACCAATGAGCCACCAGTGTCTCTTTGAATAGTGAATGAAGAAAGCCCTTATAGTCACTGGTCCTTAAGGATAGTTTGGGGTGGTGAATAAACAATGAAAAACAATCTGGTTTATTTGTTAATTGAGGCCAACAGTAGCAACAAATACTGAAGTCAGATAAAACATCTGAAAGCCATTCATAATTTTCTCTCAGGTTTTCTGTTCTTCTATGAGGGCACCGGCCCCTGTCAGCCAGAGGAAAGCCCAGAGCTACTGTGAAACAAAGAAAGTTGGTGTGATATGTTGCTTCGCAGGTGAGACTTCATGAAAACAGATGACCCTATATTGTTTAAGGATATGCTGTTCCAAGTTGGAAAGTAATACTGTAAGCTAATCCTGTCCATCGTCATTCACCTGCCTCCCATCAGAACTGCTACTCACACTCACCAAGAGCTAAAAAGATAGCAAGAGGAATTCAGATTTAAGTCAATAGGCAACATAGGACCTGGAACCTGTCCTCTTAAAATCTTGTCCTTCTTGCTTGTGTATTTCAATATTATGGAAAACATCTGAGTTTTATCCACACTAGAGCACTTTGTTTTTTTCCTTAAGATGTTAAAAAAATTGAATTTCTTTTGAAAATTCCTGTCACAACCAAATACTTTGCAGTATTTCTGAGGTAACTGATTAAGATAAGAGCTGGAGACCAGGGTTTCGAGAGTTTTTGTCACACTGGGGGAAGTGAGGAAGGTGGTACGGAGACTTTTCAGGTGAGCCCTGAGTGAAGTCACCAGTGGGGCCTGGCCCCGCACCGTGTACTTGACACTGACCTGCTGCACTTGAGCCTGCTAGAAGGGCGCGTGTGTGGAGGGCGCCGAGCGCCGCTCTGTGTCCTTCCTGGGTTACCTATGCCCCTTGGGCATGTACAACAGCTGCTCGCCATCCATACGACTGCGACTGCAATGCTTACCCTGCCAGGTTTTTTCTAGGAATGAAATAATCCTGATTCCTTTCGGGTTTCATCATGGTATCTGTTTCCTGGCTCTTTACTCATTTTCACTGATTTCTTCTCCAACTCTCCTCATAGCAATTCCAACAGGAAGCTCCAGTGTGGGCGAACATTTTGGGGTCAACGTGAACACGACCAGACTCTTAAAAGTGTTACTCATTGCTACAGCTAAGATGCCTCACATACAGTCTTTTTCATGTGGTCTGATTTCAGTAACTGAGGTAAGAGAGAAATCACCAAAACAAGAGGAAGTTACCAATTTGTACTGATTCAGAAAAAAAAAAAAAAAAAAAAAAAAAAAAAAGGATTCTGTATCTGTCCCTCATTTTCCTGTTTTTTCTACGATGTTTTCATCTGCTCTTTGGAAAATGGAGTACACTTGTTTCAACTGGATTGAAAGTAGAGTGGTAACTCCTGATAGTGAAGATATTTTTTCATGCTGCACTGAAGAAATATTTTTCAGCCAGGCATGGTGTTAACTCCCAGCAATCCCAGCACTTGGGGGGCTAGGGCAGAAGGGCTGACTGTAGCATCAAGGTCAGCCTGGGCTACATGGCGAGTTTTAGGCCTGCCTGAACTACACTGTGTGATCTAGTTTTCAAAGAAAGAAAGAAAGAGAGAAAGAAAGAGAAAGAAAAGAAGGAATGAAAGAAAGAGAAAGAAATCTTGGAATGCTACCAGTATGTGAAGCTATATTCTAGACTGCAGGGCAAATGATTAATAAAGAGATGTAGTGCTGTATGGGGTGAAGCAAAAAGACATTCATGAATAATTATCTAATTAAATATTGACAGAGATGACATAAAAGGAAGAGATGAAATTTTATAAGTGCGTATATTAGAGAAAACAATTAGGGATAAGCCTTCTCTGAGAAAAAAGAAAGCATTTAATTTGAAGAATAACTGAGTTAACCAGGCAAGGGAGCAAGGGCATTAAGAATGAGGAAAGAGAAAGTTATAAATGCTGCATATTCAATACATGGCTAGCAGAATTCGACTGCCTTAAATTTGTCCTGTCTCCATTAAACTCGTCTGAGTGTCTCATGTCTTTCATCACGTTATGAAGTTGCTCAGTTGAGTTTCTGCTGCATGCCGTCCCTCTACTAAGAAATTTGAATTTTTTGATTAAACAACAAAATTTTGTATTGTAGTATGTCATCTCCAGTTTTCAGAGTTGAATGCTTACAGAGCATTCAAAATAAGCTTGTGTGGCAGGATATTTGTGTAGCTCAGTGTATCTAGGGCTGAAAGTTTAGCTATGTAGTTTGGGTGTGAGGGTCTTTTAATGGATATTTCTGGGACTTTAACATAGGTAGATAATCAAACATTTAGGTTTAAAAGATGGTTTGAAATTCTTAGAATCCTACTTTAGTATTCTTTTAAAAAATAGCATTTAACATTGACCTTCAATTCTATAGTTTAATTCAACACCTACTAGCTTTTCTATAAATCCCTACAGTTGTGTTTGAGTAGACTGAGTGGTCACAGAGCTATATTGTTTTTCCTGCTTGCTGAGGATAGGTGTGATAGTTCCTCAGGTTTTAAAATGATTTCACTGACAAAGCAGCCTCCTTACAAGTTGGTGATATCAATATGTGTTTCCTTATCTTGATTCTGACCTCTTTCTTATACTTGTGGTTGTATTGTTCTGCTTTGATTTGCCTGACTCAAACTTCCTAAATTCTTGCTTAATTAGTCAAGACTTCCCTGATTTATGACTTTTGAATTTTGTAGTCCCTAGAAATTGACTTTGTTACCTTGACTATTGGCTACCACGTTAATGTTTTAGTTTGAAGCCTGATGGACAATCCTTGCATGCTAATTTAAGATTTCCAATAAAAATTACTTTTTCACTTGCCTTGGGATTAGGACAGCTGTTTGATCTCAGTCAAATCTCTGATAGAGCGAATCTGTAGGAAACACAAAGGAATGGAAACATAATATGAAACTTTGCTTAGAATATGGACTTTCTCTTTACAAGAAGGAATAAAGGTATAAAGTGATTTTTCAGTGGCACTATTTTGATTATGAAGGACATCAACTGAAATGTCTCAGGGAGAATAATTTAGTTATCCATTTTGTAATAGGGAAAATGTTTCCATATTTCAAGTGATCACCTTCAGATGTCTACATTGAACTATTAGATGATATGAAGGTACTAGAGGATATGTTAAGATTAGATTATTAGATAATATGAAGGTATTAAGTAGATCTAGACAGCTCATAATTATTTAGCTCTCCTTTCTCTCTTCCCACTTCTCCTCCTAGTCTCCATTACTCTTTACACTCCAACAATGTAACAAACACTCAGTGTGACAAAAACCGAGCAGGGCATAGTTCTTTATTTAGCGCTGACTCTTCTTTTTGGTGTACCAGCTTCTGGGCTTTCCTTCCTCATCCACCTATTTCCCTTATTCCTTTTAAACTTTGTTAAATCCTTCACGATGCTACTTTTCTCTCTATGAAAGTGCAGAGGAGAAATTCAACATAAATAATATTTCCCACAAATAGCTGTAAGGACCTTGTCTAACCGCACAGAGGGAAGAGCCTCCATCAGACTGCTCTCGTTTCAGAGCCCAATCGCAGGTGTAGAGATTGTCCAAATCCGCCTTCAGCTCAGCGATCTGCTGTTATGAGTAACGCAACTCAAGGAAGTATTGTATTTGTGATTGCAGCTTCGCGATACTGGGAAGAATCAAATTATTACTGGCTAAAGGGAGAGGTCTGCGGGGCAGATTCTGGGAATTGGGTTTATGATCATCTGCTTGCCACAGAGCGCGGGAAGCATTACTCCCTGTTGGCTGCTCCCTGAGACAGTATTGAAATACTGCCAACAAGGCTCACCTGACCTTCTGTGTCGGGGATTTGAGCAAACACAAATGATTGACTCATTATCCATATTTCCTGCCTCTCTTGCTCCTCAGAGGTTGAGTAGATACACTGGGTTCCAAGGAATTCATTCTAAATCAGTTCCTCAGTATAAAGTATAAGGGATATTTGAAGGTCCATTAGGGATAAGAAATAAATCTACTTTCAAAGGGAAATCTTAAGGACATGCAGGTTACATCCCTGGAACAAAGACTTTGCTTATCTTTAAACTGAGGCTAGATTAATTATTGGATAGTTAAATTACAATAATCTTTACTTCTTTCATCTATTTATAGATTAGAAATCATAACATAACTTCAGTATGTACATATATATGTTGTATGACATGTAATATGCCATGGATAACTGTATATATGCTTTAGTGCTTTGTATTATACATTCCTAATGATATTTTCATTTGAGGAAATCTTTGTGTAGTCAAGAGACAAAGTAAAGTAAATCATTTTTGGAAGAATCATTCTAAGCATAGTGGTAGAAAATTTACCGTATGCTTATTTCATGGCACAAGGGACCCAAATATTTCATTTATATTTTGATTGGAGTCATCTCACTCCTTTACAGTTTAACCTGTATTAACTGGGGACATAGCAATCCAGGCACTGTGGTATGAATGCAGTGATGATAATAATGTTGTTCCTTACCTACGAAGAGCTAACAATCTGTTGCTAGAGAGAATGAGAAAAATTATAGCATAATATAATAGTTAAGAATGGAATGCTGTGGGGAACTAAGTTTAAGTCTTTTCACCAATTTATCAATCAAAAATAGAATTCTAGAAATAACTTTCTTATGTTTGTCATATGATATGCATAATAGGGAACAAACTCCAGTATAAAAGTCAAAATTTAATTATAAAGTTGTCATGGACTTCTCTTCTTAGTCGTTAGGGAATTAGAAGTCAGTGGTATTTTTAGAAGTGTCTTTTAAATCACTAAACTCTAATTTAATGAAAAAGCCAAGATTGTATTTTTTAATCACCTGCCAAAAATGTCTTCTATGTATATCAAACTCCTAAGTCAATGCATTCCATCTTCCCACCAAGTCTCCTTTGGGGGCAAATTATTTGACTGGAATTCAGCAGGTCCTAAGTTTTTTCTTTGTATGCTCTATTCAAGGAAGGAATATAGGAATTTTTTGTTCTAGTCAGCTGGGTATCTTATAAGCCTTACAATCACATTTCATTACCTTTATCAAGAGTGCAAATCATTCCAGAGAACTGTACTTTATGACCTAGACAAAAAGAGAATCACTTATTTTGACATTTTATGAAATAAAATTAACCTCTACTATATGATTTTTTCTTTTATTGTTTCATGTGTTAAATTTAAGCATTTTCAGTCCTTAGCAACACAACAAAGACATTAAAAGAAAATATCATGTAACTATGTGTGTATACAATAACCATTCATATATTATTGAATATAGAAACATAAAAACATTTTCTTTTTTAACTGAGTTTATTGGTAAATTTTTTTTTTTTAGGTTTTTTGAGACAGGGTCTTGCTTTTTGTGGTTCAGGCTGGCCCTGAGCTCAGCCTCCAACTCACATCACAATCCTCCTGCCTCTGCCTCCCGCGTGCTGGGATTACAGGCGTGAGCCACCACGCCCGGCACTGTGGTATGTGGTACTGGTTGCTGTTGGGCGTGAGTCTCCACGCCCAGTATTGTATGTGGTTACCGGGGAATCGAACCTGGGCCCTTGCGCTTGTAAGACAGGTGCTGGAACCACTGAGCTAACTCCCCGGCCCCCTATTGGTACATTTTAAGTACACATTATGAACACATTCATCATTGAGAATTTTTACCTGTGCATGATATATCTTGGTTCTTTTCTCCCATTTCTCCGCCCTCCCTTTAACCTCTGCACTTCCCCTTCCACATAAGCTTTGTTTCCATTTTTCCATCAAATTTTTTCTTGTCTTCTTTGCTCCCCTCCAGTCCTCCTTCCCCTTTAAAGATTTTCTTCCTATTTCAAAATGCCTATTATACATTTTGTAGTTCATTCAAGAAATATTCTTTAAAAACTCTGTCCTCCTAGAAGATTTTCCAACCAGCTCATATCAAGAAAATGGAAGATAATGACAGATAATGTTGGACAATGTGTACTTCCAAGGATGCTGTGTATATTAACTTATTTTATTCTCCTAAATATAAAGTAGGCATTGGTCATATGAAGTCTTTCTTAAGGTCTCTAAAGTCAATACTTTATTCTCTACTTTTGATTCAACATGAATCCAAGATATTGAGATCAAGTTATCCACAATTTGGCGGTTAAGAAAGATCTCATGTCTCAAGAAGATAACTTTCCTAGACTTGCTGTTTGTTGCTATCCACAGGAACATTTTATTTGTTTGTTAGTCTAGGTCTTCAATTGTAGAAATTCAGGAAAGTGTACATGTTTATTTTCCTGTTGTAATTGCAGCCCAGGAGAGAGGATAACCTTCAAGTATATGTTGTCTGGGCCCTGTCAGGAAATAATGTGTTTTGCTGTTCTAATTTTAGCAATCTTATTCAAGAATTTTTCTTACAATGACTATGTATGAATTGTCAGTAGCAGGATAAATAGGCTTTGCAGCTTGCTGCAGATCATGTTCTTATTAATAAATTCAGTAAAACTTGGGGGCCGGGGAGTTAGCTCAGTGGTTCCGGCGCCTATCTTGCAAGCGCAAGGGCCCGGGTTCAATTCCCTGGTAACCACATAACAATACTGGGTGTGGAGACCCACACCCAGCAGCAACCCGTACCACATACCACAGTGCCGGGCGTGGTGGCTCACGCCTGTAATCCCAGCACTCGGGAGGCAGAGGCAGGAGAATTGTGATGTGAGTTTGAGGCTGAGCTCAGGGCCAGCCTG